>SRHC01001470.1:0-65982 GCA_004794325.1 Pomacea maculata | reverse complement strand
ATAATAATAAAATAAATAAAAATGAGACAATTTAAGTGTAGACGTGCGAGAATGAACTTCTCAGTACGGGATTTTTTTTTTTTCTGCCTTTTGGAGTATTTTCAATCGGACAGATAAAGAAAATATATTCGACAGACATTACTAAGTAATCATCTTTTAAAAACTTTGTTGAAATTTGCCAAACTTTCGTTCGTGCCGACCTAAGACAGTGGGTTTGTGAGCCCACGAGAAATCGCGACAACAAGCAAAACTAAGCATCTTAAAGGTCACTTTAAACCGGACACAAGTGTGAATGTTTGGTAAAGTGTTTACATGATGTTTATATCAAACCCTCCCCATTATATCCTGCATAAAAACACAGTAAATTTTCCTTTTCCTTGTCTTTTACACGTGTCACATTTTATGCAGTTTAAAACTGGACCACAGCCGGATGCGGCTTTGCAAGGGAAGCGAGGAAGATGCAGCATTTTGAAGTAGATATTTAAAAGAAATGGAAACATTTCCTATTTTGAAGACGAGTGTAACGAGAGTCAGCAGTGGTGTAAATACTAGTCATCGGAACTACCTTCCGGTATGACATCCTCATTTCGTGCTCGGTTCAAAAGTTCGAGCTGATGTCACCTACTACACCTTCAACCTTTGCTTCAGTCTTCCTGAACTCGGGGGAAAAACCCACAGAACAAGTGGATAGCCTTATAAGACCACAGTTCAGAGTGTCCTGTTGTATTGATATGTTTTGTGGCAAAACCTCTTATGCCACTTTCTGATTTTGATTGTGGTCTATGGGTGTTTAAGAATGACAAGTAGTTTTTCTGCAAAACAGTTTACATTTTAATTTTATGATTTGTATATATTATACTATGCTAATCTCTCTCTGTGGGTGGGTGTGCGCACAGCCACCCAGTACCAAACTATCAATTTTCTTATTAAGTGCAGCTGTTAATCGTGTTTCAGGAATACAGAGAGAACAGGATATCCTGGGTTCAGTCCTTATCTGGGGCAGGCTGTTCTTTCTGTGTGTCATACGGGAGCACGCGCATGCGCACAGAGAAGCGGATGTCGCTGTGTGGGTGGGCTGATCGAGTCTGAATGAAATTCCTTCGCATACTCCTCTGAATGAGACCCACTGACTGCCCATAAGCACTGGTACTCCGAAGCGTCAGGTGTTAATCCCATTCACAGGTCACCCTCCATCACACCTGTCTGACCACTCTACCTGTCCACAACCAGTCGCTCGATCCGCATTCCTGGCCGCACGACGTGTGAGAGACAAATGACCCGGAAAGGTCAACTTCATCAGGTGCACGAGCTGCTTCGAGATTGTGTCCCCTCGCTAGACGAAGCAAAGGTCCTTCTACCCTCCACCCTTCCTCCTGCCCACCCCGATAGAAAGGGTTTCAGCTGATTGTTTTTGCTGTTAGCACCATGTGGACAATCAATTGCCCTAGAAATTGTGTCGACAAACTCTCAAAGCCACCCTTCTTCCAGTCTTGTAGACATAGGACCGTTTAGGGTCATCAGGGTGTACATAAAACAAAAATATCACACTACAGGAATGTATTGCAAACTATGCAAAGTTCCCTTACACATATTAAGTTTTTTATTTTTTTTTTTCATCTTGTCCCTTCACAATAGGGTAGGTAGGAGAGAAAACGACAAAGAACTTGCGACTTCTCTGAACTATGAAGCAGTGAATTATTTTACCTGTACTTACAGTGTGTACTTACGTACAAAACAGTTTTTATTTATGAGAAAATCTTTCTTGTGTATGGAAACTTTTTCATTCATAATAACTTAAGGTACGAAAAACCCATCCCTGTAACATCCAAAAGAAGCGGAAGATTCTGGAAAACCGACAAACTAACTTTTTATTTTGCACTGGCCTCTGATTGGTCCCAAGCGGCGGCGGGAGGAAGGCGTGAACGTGGGATATTCACAAGAAAAAAAAAGTGGGATGGGAGGACAAAAAGGGAAGAGGAGAAAAGCCGTGACTTGTATGCTAGACGTGTCTCCCTGCAAGTGTGTAAGCCCGACAGGATAGCAGACATGTTTAGCGGGGCCGAGGGGAGCCATGGGACAGGTGTTTGGCTTCGTGCTGTGGGCTCGACCCTCGTTCATTCTCGCAGGTCTGCTCGCGGGCCAGTCGCGTGTTTGCCGTCAGCATCCCCTCCTCTCTCCACTCCAGATGCAAACCTTCGCCGCCTCCTGGACCCCAAGCAAGTCGCACCGCAGAAGGGTACAGGATGGAATTTCCAAAGATAATAAAGCTTGTGTCGGCGCGGCTTTTGATGTCTCGCCGCTGCGAGTAGAGTTGCGAAAGCTAATAGCCCAAGAAAAAAAGTCAGAACAAGCCCGAGCAAAGATGCTTACGGCGAACAATCAACTATTCCAGCCCCTTCCCTCTGTGTGTTGCTTCCAAACATGCGGATGCAAGCAGGTCCTAAAGCCATTTGCTGGCTGCTGATGAAGTGGTCGAGGCTGGAGGTGGCGATGGCGTCCAGGTTGTGGTTTGTGATCATCTAAGCTCCGGTGTCTCCTGGATAGGCCGCCGAAAAAATGTAACAAATAAAACGGATATGATGGGGTAGATAAAGAACTTGCAGACAGGAGTGAATAAGCCATGACAATACCTATCAAGGTATAGCTTGAGAATGTCAGAGATTTCATCATAAGACAGAGGGAAATCGCTCCGCATTCTTATTTATTTATTAGTGTTTTGAACAGTCGAGGATCGTTCATACAATAAATATTTAAAAAGTGTTTATCTCTTCACTTTAGCAGTAATTCATTTTCAAAGCTAATTAAGTCATCCATAATTTTAATGGTGAGATGTGAGCTCTGCAAGCTATTAACTGGACCAAACAGTATTCAGTGACTACCCCCTACCCTGTTTCCTCGCTGATCATGTGTCGGCGAGGTCTAATCAGGGTCGTCTGAGCTGTCAGTTCTGCTGCTTTATCACCTTCAGATAATTTATTACGATTAGTTTAACACATGCCTGGCTATCGGCATGGCCGTGGCCATTCCAAGGAGGATGGCACTGATAAAACAAGCGATGATTAGAAGTACCCGCTACCTCCATCGCCGGTTGTCCATCATAGCTGGACACTACCTCATGTCTTTCTGTCTACCTCGGGGTTAATTGGAGTCAGCCTGGTCTTATCTCCCCTTTCACACGTATTTCGTGTACCCGTTTATCCATCTGTTACCCGGGTATGCATGTTGGTTTGTGAGTGCGTTAGTTAGAGAAATACGGGGATGCACGAAACAAGCGTATAGCCACGAAAGAACGAAATTGCGGCTAATGAGGATGATGACGAGGATGGCGATGAAGATGTGTAAGTTTGTTTCAACACGCCGCAGCCCTTAGAGCTCCCTTCCTGATAACTGCCGACTGCAGAGGGCGCGCGCTTATCTCCAGAAGCGCGAGGGCGCATGCCTGTAAGGAAAAGCGGAACGCGTGACCTTTGGCCTGCGTTCCTTGATTGCAGGTCTGTGGAAAAGGTGCATCGAGGTCGATAAGCGGAAGGAGGTGGAATATCTGTATGTAGTGTCATTGTTCCGGCCATGATTCATTCCCCGAATCCCCACCCACAAACATGCACAAAAAAACTGCGATACACACACTTACACATGTATGCAGAGTAAGTCTGTGATGACGTCACTTCCTTAAGTCCATCTGCCCCACACATCCCACCATTGCTCAGAGAGACAATGTGTTGCAGCTTATACAGACAATTAATATTGATTCAGTTATAATGAATTTACATTAGTGTAGAGCTTTACCCACAACACTAGTCACATCACACAGCACCATGAACATAAGAACACAACACAACTTGCTTTGATGGTCACGCACCGGCCTCTTCTCTTATCATCGTCGTGTCCACTTTTTTAGGAACCTTCTTCTGGCATTCATTGAAATAAAATAAAAGTTTGTTCCTTCGCTGTCTGACTGGCGTGCTCTCTGATCAGTTTTGGGTTGTTTAGTAGGTTGGTTGATTGATTGGTAGGCAGGTGCGCGAGTTTCAATTAGTCGAGTTTACAGAATGACAGCAAGAAAAAAGAAAAGTCCAACAGTTTTCAAGTTTTGTGTCTCGCGTAGTTTAGAGGTTTCTTCAGCCGCTTAATCTCCGGCTTCAAACTTTTAATTGATTTGATTACAAGAGACACGAGACATACAGGAGTATTTCTCTCTCCGCTGACAATTCTCTTCTACCATCAGCCTCTCACACCCTCCCTCTCTCTCTCTCGCCTGGACTGCGGTCTTCTCGCGCTGTCAGTGTGTCTTGGCTCCTCCCGGCATCACGTCCTCCTCCTCCGTGACCCCCCACATGACCCCGCCAAACACCTCCTCGCCCTGTCTCTCAGGCTGCTATTTCAAAAGTCCATTTGTCACGTGGCTGACCGGAGGAAACAGAAACGAGATTAACTGTTGCGACAGGTCGCGCCGCCTCACGGGACTCTGTCGTTCCAGCAGTCTCACAAACATCCCACGAGTCTGCCTTTCCAACCGCCCTACAGACACACCAGCCAGCAGTAAAAGACATCCGGGGCTGTAGATATAGGTGTGCTGAATGTGTCTAGCTGACCTGGAGACACCTTTACCGGCGATCCATGATTGCATCTCCAGGAATGGACATCCACAAAGGTTAGCTATGAAACAAAGGCAAGACATGGACCTGAAGATTATCTGCCAGCCTCCATACTCTGCGAAAACTCCCTTCTGATTGCGATCCACAACTACCCTCGAGGCAAGCTTACCTATTCCGTGTGATAGCCATGAAATAGCAGGTGCTGTCCACAGGTATAGATGTCATGTAGACATCACACTTCATGCAGCTGGAAGTGTCAGTCTCTCAGAATAACATGATTTGTGCTAAGCAGCTTTTAGAGTAGCAGATGTGTCGAGCAGCATATCAGAGCAGCAGCTATGCAAGACATGTTGTAGTGTAATCACAGCTGTGTATGGAAGTAGCAGGGAAGCGGATCGCCAAGTAGTTAAAGCACTGGCGTTCAAACTCGGAGGCGCGTCGGTTCGATACCCCTGTGACGCAGTCAACCTTCCAGTCGTTCCAGTTATGAGTTGGGAAAAGTAATCAGTGAAGAAAAAAAAATCTGTCCCAAGAAAATTGAGGTCTCTAACACTTACTCCCCAACGACCTGAAAAGGTGAGGGGACGAAGTTATAGAAACTGTATACGGGACTATACAGCTGTAGTTTAAGACCTACCATAGGGTAGCTCTTGCTTATTATGCCGCATAGTTCACATCTGAGTTTTTTCTATCACCGCGGTTTTCAGCCTTGTGATGAAGTCTGTCCTGCTGGGGAAAGGGTAGGACGAATGTTCTTGTCGCTACATCCACACACAGATATGCCCGAGAGGCCGGTTCAGTCTCTGAAGGTAATGAGCTATTTCATGTGAGGGAATGAGTGAGTGATACGAGTACAGTCCACAGTCACGGACTGGGATGTCCGCAGGGACGCGAGTCGCGGTGGTCTGCCAAGGAAAGGTGTCGCCAGGAGAAGGGTGAGACAAAATCACTTCTGTAATTTACGCCAGTCTTTCTAATCCCACCGGCATTGCCCTCCCCCTTCCTTGCCCCGGAGCTTACATGGCCAGCAGCTGAAGGGTTTCCCAAGAGTTGGCAATTGCATTGCAGCCGCCTCTGGGTCGTGGCGGGTTCATTCCAGCAAAGAGCGGCGCCAGGCTCCGCAACAACGTCCATTAGCACGTGGTCACGTGGTCTGCGAGTTCAGAAGGCCTGATGCACTCGCTGGACTCTGCTTTCAACGAGGGCTTGGTTTCCACATAGAGGTCAACCATCAAGGTTTCATCAGGTCTACAGTTTTTATTTTTATTCAGATTCTGTCACGTGCTCATATTTTTTAAAACTCTTTAACTTATTTTGTAAGTAGATTTTTTTAAAAATAGATAGTAACCGAGTACATTTCCCATGCTTGAATTGCCCATTGAGATTAATAAACTTGGTCATTGTCATTATTACTACATGTGAAATGTGTGTAAATGAACTAATCTTCGAAAAAATATCAAGACGTATTTCTGTTTAGTCATTGTTCGCAAATAACCAACCACCAGGGTCTCGAATGCTTTTAACCTTTGTAACAGATAATTTAGACGTGGGATGAATTGTTGCTGTATGCCAGGGCAAACAAATGGCAGAGAGAGAGAGAACATGAAGTGAAAGAAATGGATGAATAAAGAGACGGAACAATCGAAGGAATGGAAGAACAATTGACCAACCATATGTGAACAGAAACAAAACAAAAACGAGAAAACTGATCCAGAAAAACTTAAGGCTCTTAAAATAAATTGATGTGGCAATGCAGAAAAGTTTTTTTGTAGCTGGTTAATAATATTATTCAGCTTGAGCAGATCGGCATGATAATTAATGTCAGAGAATTACTTCTTTAGCTGGTGTCAGCTCAAACCCTCTCACACAAAATCTTTTACCCTGGTTTTAAAAGCGTCTGTTAAAAAGACCATAGTTCATTTACTTTAAAATGAAAGCTCTCAAAAGTCGATCTAAGTCAGCTTAAACCGATTGGGCGAGAAGCATGATGCCTTCACTGGAAAGGTGAGCCTCTGTCTGGAAATGTGAAAACAATGGGACAATTTCATTAGCGCTGTCTGCCCTCCAGCCCTCCGGCTGCTCCCAGGAGATGCTGACTGCGGTGATGGAGCTGAAAGAAATGTCCTCTGTCGCCGGAAAATAGGTGCAGGGCTCAACTTCTCTTCAACCCCTGCCTCGTGGGAGACCACCCTCGGCAGCCAACAGAGTGGTGTGTGGCTGATTGGACAATTAGTGTCCTCCTGCGTGACTACTCAATTAAAGCTGTTATTACACCGAAACACTTTCATCTCCACGACTACTCAATTACAACTGTTATTACACCAACAAAACTTTCATCACAGTGACTTTTAGGAGAAAGTTATTTGAAATTTAGACTCGTACAGGGAACATAAAACAATGACTTTGTACCAGGAACCTCTACTCGCAGCAATCAAGTTGTTATCTGGCCTTGTCAGATTCTGCACCTCTCCTTATATCTTCCCACCCCATCCTTTCTGTACTGATTTGATTTTTGTGTATGAAAACAATGATCACTGAAGTTCTTTGAAAGAAAAGTGAAGGATTCAAAACGTTTATTCTACAGATTTTTACAGTTTTATACACTTTAACATTACATGGTTGTGCGATTTATTTTCCTGCCGAGTTTTTTCAAAACATATTTGTCAGAGCTCAAATCATCTACAACAAACC
This sequence comes from Pomacea maculata, assembly GCA_004794325.1. Taxonomy (NCBI): domain Eukaryota; kingdom Metazoa; phylum Mollusca; class Gastropoda; order Architaenioglossa; family Ampullariidae; genus Pomacea; species Pomacea maculata. The sequence continues at coordinate 58,696 of SRHC01001470.1, read as the reverse complement.
ACCGACTTAGTTTTTCCCATTCTTTATTCTTAGGATGGGCTTCGGGCGTCGTGTGTGTGACAAGGTTTCTAATCGCTTTGGAAAAGAAGCTGTTTCCCATTTTTAACCCTTGTAATACAGCATAACCAAGAGACATGTTAAGCCAAAACCTTTGGAGTACGGTCATGAAGTGTCCCCAGCATGCATCTTGTCTTGCTGCTGATACTCAGACCAAGACAAGAAAATAAAGCATGTCGCTAGCAAGTGAACGCCAAAGTATGAAAGCCAAGCACAGATTACACGGTAGAAAGAGAGACAGAGACAACGAGAGAGACAGAGAGATGACATTCTTTGTGTCTGTTGAACTGATGTAGCGACTATATCTGTGTGTGTGTGTGCATATTTATGTACTTAGATGAAAACACTGGTTAAACACGCACACATTTGCTGAAATCACTCCCCTTGAATTGATCATCATCTGACTCATAATGTATTTATAATTACACTTAAATTCATAATATTATTTATTACCCCTCTCTCTGTTTACCTTGCCAAAAATAAACAAATTGTTTTAGTCACGCGTGCAGACGGTCATTGTCCTGTTGCTGATGTCTAGTCACCACACGGAGTTAGTCATACGAAGGGAGACAACTGCACAAAGCAGTGTTTGAAGATGCGTCAGAGTTACTGCACTTAGAAAGGTCCCGCCAAGGTTGAACCCCATCGTCAGTCAGCCTCTAAGCTGACTCATCAGTCTGGGAGGCAAATCACAGAAAGCGGAAATGAAAGTATGACTGTTATTTATCTTCAGAGCTCAGAACAACATCGTGCTGCCTGATCTAAGTATTTATTAGGGCCACCGACAGCCAACACAGGCCCCGGCGCAGACGACCTCTCCAAGCCTCAAATAATTGTAATTGTAAATTATTTTCCAGCATATAATGATATGCTTACAATTTGATTGTCAATATCTACATTTCAACCAGTAAAGTAATATAGACTAAAAATTCAGACCTTTCTGTAAAAGAAAAAGAAAAGGAAAAGAAGAAGGAAAATAATCCACTGACCATGGTTGGGCTCCCTTCACAGCCGCGGGCCCCGAGTATACACACTCTCAACTTGCCTCTTTCGTCAGCCCTGCATGTTATAATAAGCAAACAAGTTTCTTTTCCTTCCTACTTCTTCTAATAGCATTTTTTTATTTTTATTTATTTATTTATTTTTGGTGGTAAATGCGAGTTTTTGAGTGTGAGACAAATAAGCTGCAGATGAAGGACCTTAATAATGAAGTAAGCCTTTTAGATGTTTAAAATACAGTTTCAGGGTCACAGAGTCAGTAGTAGTTGTGAACGGTTAACATAGTTTGCACAATAAAATACATTTTGTGGACCATTCAATGTTCCACTGCACTGTTCGATTTTGTTTTGCCAGCTCGGGTAAGAATAAAAAAATTCAACATTCCTCATAAGAAGACGAAGAACGTGACAACATAAAATAGTTTTTAAGATTCGTGATCATTTCTCGCTAGGCTAAGTTAGGAAGAGATACTACACCTGATGAACTAGACTGTCGGGAGTTCAGGTGAAACTAGGTGAGGACACAGCCGGTAATTAGCGGCTTTGGGGAGGAGGAAATGCAGCAAACTGCGGCGAGCGACACACGTCTTCCTCGGATTTACCTGGCGTTTCCTCAGATTTGAGTGGTGTTCCTCAAATATACTTACTTTTTATTTTTTGTACATTTATCTCCGTCTCCCCCTCAATCCCAAAAGCTCATTAATATCCACATACACTTTATTCTCCACGAGCACACACATCAGGCAGTGATCAACTGTACTTTAAGATCACACGTCCACACAGGTGTCATATCCGGGATTCAAACCACGACACAGTCGTAGAGGCTCCTTAGTGAATGTGCATTAATCCCATGGAAATAGTTTCATCTCAACCTGATAAGCCTTTTAGGCCTTTAACTTGCAAGAGTTTAGAAACTACTGCAGTATACATATTTCAAAAATCAAATCTCTTATCTCAGTACCTGTCTGTGACTATCCTGCATGTCCAACTGATATCTCTTTCCACCTTCCATCTGTCTATCGCTCTATCTCGTCTCCCCCTCCATCTCTACCTTTCTCTCTATGTATGTCTCTCTTAGTTGACTGGTTGGGTATTTCTGATTTGACCATCCATTTCAACACACAGAAACCACAGGCCAAAAAGTTTCATATGTTCTTAATGTAATGACATTGATGAGAATTTGTGTACAACGTTCTCGATATTTAGAGGATAAAAAAATAATTTCCTGCTCTTCTTTGTGCTTTATATATATATATACTATCAGTCATTTTTCTTTTATTTATTTATTTATTTATTTTTTTGGTTTTGCTGTTATCATCTAGCAGCGATAACACTGAGGAAGCTGCCTACATTTTGTTATAAGAGAATTCTCAGTAAAAAAAAATTGCAACTTTATAACTTTACTCTTTTGCTGGTAATCTGATAATATATCATCAAGTTGTGTTGTGTGTAAGTGCTTTCGTATTCAATCAAATATTCATATTTGTGTTCATATTATCATCAAACACTCAAATATGAGTGGTCTCCATACTCGAAGCATGAAGTGATGATTGTAAATGCCTTAGAGAACTGAAATAAAATGGGATCAAAGGTCGTAGATATTGCTTCAAAAGAACAAACTAAGGATGATAATGCATGTGCATTTGACGAGGACAAGTCTTTCTCTACTTTTGTCGAAGGTCTGTTGGTGCACGGGCGAGGAAAGGAGGGAAAAGAAAATGTAAATTTCCAGAAACATCCATCTTGTCTACAGTTATCAGCTGATTCCCGCATGACAAGTACATGATCACTAATTGTTATTTCTGTAGTGCTACATTTCACCTACACCCTTGATTGTGAAGGTAGGTTGCGCCATCTATTGTTCAGCTGAGGTTTCGATTACACGGAAATACGCGCCATTGAGAAACACCTACGTTGCACCTGCAAATCCAGGTAAGCCTATCGCGCGCCTTCCTGATAGCGCTACCTGTCCGAGCTGCCCCTTGATGGCGTCGCCATTTGTCCCTGATGCTAAAATTAGAATAGGATTTCCCTACTACGCTACAACACCTGCTACCTCCCTCTCTCTCCCCCATCGATTCCCAATGTCCTATTTTTAGCACAATCCTGGAAAGTCTCCTTGCAAGTGGAAACTGAAAAACCTTCGGACTGGCTCGTTGGTGGTTCCACCTGTTTGCTTCCTACGAGGACGGGGCGATGAAAAGGAAGGAAATCGGGGGACTCGATCGACGGTCGATCATCCCTAGGACAAGGTGGAACATCCAGAAAAAATGCGTGGGCCCTGAAACGAGAACTGAACGATCCTCAATGAAGCTGTGAGAATCAAACATGTGACTAATGATACTGTGCTGAAATATTAAAAACAAACTCGAGCCCTGTAACCACTTTTAATTGTAACCCTAACTGCAACCCTGAAGTCACGTGGGCAGAGGGAGTGGCGTGCTAGTGCGTGCGGAGGTACACTTGAGGGAATTCCCTTCCTTGTGAGTGACGTCACAGGGGAATGCGAGTTCCCGGGTCAACACATTGTTGATGTTGGAGGCGCCGGAAGGTCGAATGGCGTCGGCAACATCCGCAAACTCAAACGACGGCTCCTGGTTCCCTTCCTGCAAAAATCATGTTGTTAGAATTAATTTTATTGGTTCCTTTTTTTTCTAACGCGGATCTAGGTAAAATAAACTGTTTATTGGGAAGCATATTGACACCAAATAATCTATTGCAATGTTTTCTGACTCCCCATGATTTTGAGTTTTTATGGCTTTGGGTAAACTTCGTAAATATGTTGATGAATGGCAGTCTGGAATTTAGAAACAGTGGAGCTGATATATATACGCTCCCTGCTGCAGAGTCTGCTTCTAGGACGAAATGGCGAATAATTCCCAACTGGCAAAAAGGGCTTCGGCACAGGGGAAGTAGGGAAATGAAGTTTTAGTCCGAGGCAGCAACTAAGCCTATATCACGGTAAAGGAGCCAGCACTGTAAACAGACACCAGAAGGAGAGAAACAGCATGCCCGAGACGAGAATTGAACCCAGGACATTTAATCTTCACTGTATTGGTGACAGGCACTAACTTTTGCGTCACCGGACCGCGTTCTTCGGCACAGCCAGGACCTTGCTTAGGGGCAGGCAGCCTAGAGCCCCACACTTTTTATTAATAATATTAATATTAATTTCATATTATGGTGACTAGGCTCCAAATTATTCCCTATGCCTCAGGCCCCTCAGGGGCTAAGAAGTAGCCTGGGCACAAGTAACCGCCGGGTAAAATCTCACTGAAAAGTGACCCTCTCCCAGATATCTAACATCCCCTTTACTGTCAAATCACTCGTTGAGTAAAGCACTTTCCCTACAAGACCAACAAGTACGTTTTCCTCTTCCTTTTTTATCTTCTTCACACACTCACTCACATTCTCTCTCTCTCTTCCCTTTAGACATGTCTAAAATTTCAACACTAACCCAAAAGAAAGAATGCAAAAGTAAATAAAACCTCTTCTACAGGTAGAGCTTGGAGTACCAAATCCAGTGAAGACAAGTTCATTCATACCCACCGTGGGTACATTTAAAACGACTCGTACTGGTTTCATCGAGATGCAGTTGTTGAGTTGTTTTCGTTCCGCTGAATGACAGAGGGAGGGGAAGGCGAGGCAGACGTCAGCAGTTTCCCAGAAAATCCTGACCTGGCGACCCCTCCAAATCACTTCGCGCTTGTCCTGTTACTTGGACAAGCACTAACTGTTCTCGAAATTAGAAAAGAAAAAGAAACCATGTCTCCACCGTGGGATCAAGAGGTGATTTCTCTCATGAGCTTTAATTCAGATAAAGAACGCAGTACAGGTCGGTCCATCCTGTTGATAACAGGACTAACATGGCAAGCCTCCATGTACAGAAACAGAAGTTTATTACACATTTAGCCGTCGTATACACGTGGACAAGCCTGTATACAAGTAAACAGAAGTTGAAATACGCATTTACCCATCGTATATACATGGACCACCCTTCCAAACTGTTTTGCCATATTTTGTTCCGCTTACTTTTGATTTGTACAAAAGATTTTGCAGAAATTATCTGCTGTTCAGCTGACAAGAATCCCAACCGAGTGATGTGCAATGGGAAATCAGTCAATATTGAGCAGCAACACTTGCACAATCTCCATTACACATGTGTGTGCATGTATGTCGATAATCAGAAACTATTCTGTCAAGCGTGAACATTATTAAGAAACACTTCACTGCCATTGTCATGCGGTCCATCCGGATGAACTGAGCGAAACTGTCCTCGTTAAAAACCTTCTGACTGTACAGGTTCAGTGTTCAATGGGTAAAGTAGCAGTTATGTTGCACTAGGAAGGACTATGTCAAACGGGTGCATCATTATGTGTACTAACCGACAATGGTGCAACAAGCTGAATAATTAAAAAAAAAAAACCGGTCCTGGATGGAGGATATAGAACGATAGTACACATTTTCCAAGCGTTGGTGTTGTTCCGCATCCTGCCAGTGATCTTATTTGTTCTATGTGTCAGCAATTTGTTTGCAGCGCGAGCGAAACAGATGGATTTCAAGTGAAAATTGTGACTTCCGTTAACAGGAACTCTCAGACTAAATATTTAATTTTCCACATGACTTTGACCAACGAAGAAAAAATAGTCTGAGCTTCTGCGAAAGAAAGAAAAGAAAAGGAGGAGGAGTCAGGTACATGTATGCTTTCTGGAGGTTTATCGCACGATCACGAGTCGTGACTACCCAGAAAACACCGCGAGCAGTGGTGGCAGATGATTGATCGTACGACGAGGTGATGACAAGAGCGCGCTGGAAGGTCGCCGTGTGTGCGAGAGGTTAAGCAGCGATACGCATGCGCGTGCACGACGACCTCATCTGATAATGCATAGTGCGCAAATCTCCCTCCAGTGTCAGATTTTGCTGAGGCAACGATATTCACTAATTTTAACCGTAAATACTGATAAAGAAGAAGAAAACATAGGTAAAGGGTTCTTAGCCGACTGTCTACCCAGAGTTAGCCGAGTAGTGGAGCGCGGAACCCGGCTCTCATTGTGCTACTTGTTACCTTACCTGTTAATTATAACCGGGTACCCATTTGCTGGGTGGGCTGGGTAACTTGGGGATGTTTTCTAATCACAGGCCAAGGTGACAATTGAAGTGGAGTCATTTTAGGAAGTCCAGCCACAGTCACCAGTGCAATAATAATAATACCGAAAATCACCCTTAATGCAGATGTACTCACTGCCATTCAATAGCAGAACAGTGAAAGGAACAAAGAAACACACCACAGGATGTTGGAAAGTTAGAGAAAAGTAGTTCACACAAGCACCTGAGAATAGAAAAGAAATAAAGTCAGTCCAAGCACACAGAGATGTAGGGTAAAACTCGCAGTCAGTAATTCACACTCCAGTTACATTCGCCAGAACTATTCAGGAAAAAAATGTGTGCAATGTGCAAGTGTGGTCTGGTCATACGATCTGGAACAGGCTCTGGAAGGAGAGAAGCAGTGGCGAGCTCATAGAAATAGCCTGGCAGGAAGCAGAGAGGAAATGAAAACTATCTATACTTCAATTCGGGTGGGAACTGGTAGTCAGTTGCAGGCACTAATGAGTGGGTGTCCCTAATTCGCATCCACGTAATTGGAGAAGTTAAGAAGTATGTGGTCTGAGAGATTACAACTTGCTGCTTACTTCCGCAGTCAACTTACATTCTGCACCAACTCGCTGTCCCTACCACCCATGGAAGCTTTGCACTCTGTCTGAAGCCTTGGGGAATGTGCAGGAAGTTATCAGGCCGTGATAACCAGGAGTAATTATTAAACCCTCGCCCACGCTACCAGGACCACGAAATGAAGAGGAAATTGCTTTTTAAAACTGCCTGGCGACCTCTCGTGTGTATGGTGACCTTATAAGGAAATGCTGACTAATTTAAAAAAAGAAAGGATAGTCCACCCGAAAATTTATGCTGCAGTTATTTATAATAATAACAGTATTCGTATGACATGTTTCTCCACAAAGAAGTGAGTTCAATGCGCTTTACAAGATGTCAGAGGCAGCGAGGAGAAGTGCAATACAATCAGCCACACATACAAACACATATTCACAGTTAAGATTGGTAGGAACATGACATAGTGATGTGTTTGTGTCATGGAAGCTGATCTTACCCTTACGATTTGAAAATGGTAATAATCATAATCATAATAAAATAATAAGAACAACAGCAATCGCAAAATCAAAATGTTAAACTGTTACCAGCAGCAGTAACAGGCTAGTACATCGAAGGATCTTAGTGATATATTTTTTCGCTTTACAAGTGAATAGTGTTATTGAAATAATATCTATAACAACGGCATACAACACAATAATGCAAACCCAAAATTTCAACAATATTCTGGACAATTATTCCCCATCATTTTTTATTAACCCTAACCCCAGCAAGTTCCGAACACGGATTTTTAGACAAGGTATTCTCCATGTTGCTAACAACAACTTCATCAAACCGAAGCAAGCCCCCAAAATCCCACAGCATCTTACTGGGGACCAACATCCTGCGCCGTTATGTACTGAAGTGAGGGAAGTGCTAGCTAAGGGTAAACAAACAAACTTTTCTGTGTACTATACATCAATTTTGTTTTCGATGTGACCTGGTAGTTTCGTTACAGTTAAGCGCACTCTGACAGTCTGTGCCGCGAACGACAGCTAGAAGGTTCAAGTAAATGCCAGTAAACAAAAACGTATCGAAAGTAAAGGCATTTCGTGAAGCAATCTATTTTTAGCTCGGCGGGGGCCGTCTCATGGGGTTTCCCCAGAGCGCTAAAAATAGCCAGCCTCTCTCCAGCTTGAGTCGGGTTATAAAAGGCGTCGTCGTGGTGTGTGAATCATTTGATCACAAACAAACCGATAGTAGAAAGCCAGAGAAAAGCGATTCAATGACTGTTTCAAAAAGATTGAAGACGATAATGCAGGATATGCCTGCGCACATCTACAGCATGAGCGACGAAGTTGTCGAAGATTCTTTCGGCGATGGCTTGGCAGGTGAGGAGAGGGATGATGTTTGTGTTGATGCCCCCTGTGAACTATACCGCGAGCAGACAAGACTCGACTCCTTCCGGCACTGGCCTGTGTGGGCCCATGCAGATCCCAGGGACCTGGCAAAACATGGCTTCTTCTACCTCAACGTGGACGACCAGGTGCAATGTGTCTTCTGTGGACTGTGTGTGGGGGGATGGAAGAAACATCAGGATGTTTACTTTGTTCACTGGTTTAGGGCTCGACATTTCTGTCCCTTGATCAAAGGAGAGCATGTAAATAACATACCGATGGACAACGAGTGTACAACAGCCCGAGGTGAGGATTTACATGTTACAAAGACCGGCACCACGCAGCCACGAGACACGTTTCACCTGGACCGGACTGCCACAACATTAATAAGCCCAGACATTCATCGTCATCCTGAGAACAGTGGTTATCGGTGTCCAGCCAACGAAGTGCCACACAGAGCAAGTGTTAGCCGCGTGTGGAGTGATATTGTCAAGACTGCTCACTGTCCAAGCATGGCTGCCTTCCAGGCTCGTCTGAACACGTTCACACGGTGGCCTCTACTGCGACCCACGCCCAGGGAGCTGGCCAGAGCCGGGCTGTACCACTCGCCCTCCGACGATCAGTCGGTCGACTCGGTCAAGTGCTTCTGGTGCGGCGAGCGGCTGCATCGCTGGCGACCCTCGGATGACGCGCTTGTCGAGCACGCGCGCCTGTCGCCTCACTGTCGCTTTGTCAGGCGCGTGCTGGGGGACAGGTGTCACGACGACATCGTCAGAGCCGCTCATGGGGCTGAGACAACAAGGTAACGAGACAGCAATGCTTTGTTTATCTTTTATGTTGTGTGTGACTTGGTTTGCTTTTGTTTTGACAAGTTACTATTGTGTGTTTTGTTTTGTTTTCTTGTTTTGGTTTTGTTTTGACAGACTACTATTGTGTGTTTTGTTTTGTTTTCGTGTTTTGGTTTTGTTTTGACAAACATCGTATGTTTTGTTTTTTTGTTTTGACAGGCTAACATCGTATGTTTTGTTTTGTTTTCTTGTTTTGCCTTTGTTTTGACAGACTAATATCGCGTGGATCGGTTCACTGGTTGGCTGTAAGATGGATGTAAGCATTAATGAAATTAGAGTTCAGAATGAAAAGAAAAGTGTCAAAGGAACTCATTATTTACTGGACTAAACTTACAAAGTGAAATAGTGCTTAATAATACAAACACGCACACTGAACACGCTTCCTGCTGGTAAACACAGTTTTATTGTTCTAGAAAATTCGTCTATTTTTACACTGATGTTGTTACACGCGTAAAATTATTCTACTCACATTGCATCATTTATATGGATACAACCAAAAAAATAATTTCCTGAGCTATTTACCATCATGAGCAAAATATGTCGGGACTGTGCACGGAACAATGACTGCTCTCAGATATGATTAGAACACAGGAAACCATCATCAGAGCAGATTAAATGTTATAAATACATCCTGCGACATCGAGGCAGCTGACGCCCAACGCGAAACCCTCGCCGAGAGGGAAATAAATTTTGTGGCGGGCATTTTTCCTGGGTTTTGTCGCTGCAGAGTGAAGCGGCGAGCAAGAAAACAACTCAGCGCCATGCGGACGAAAATAGGAATCCATTATGGGCTTGTATACAATAATGAAGTTAATGACACGCATGCTATGGCCATCCCACGTGATGTCATGCGAGAAGTGTTTCAAATGCGAAGTTCGTTGCCGAACGGAAAGAAATCACTCTAGGAAGTGCGTCCGGTTCGAATCTTAGCAGTGTCCTTAGGATTGGTATATTCACAGATAAGAGATTTTTCTATTAGTGTGCATGTACTTGAGGAAGACATCCTGATGTATCTGCTTCCTTTTGCGCATGAACAATGCTCAGTTTAAAACAGTCGCAATGTGATCAAACGCAGAAGCCATGATGGCGCGCCTTTTCTCGATGACCAATGTAGCCTGAATTTTTCCCATAAAAATTTCTTTCTCGCCTCTTCCGGATAGTCATTTAGTTATTTACGCTTCGAGCTGGGAATTATTCATCATGCTTTCCGTAACTGAACCCAGATCACCAAAAGAAGTCACTACGGTCCTTTTATGGGCAGAAGTAGTCGTAGTCTGTCAAATGTCCGTTGCAACCAGTAGGCCAAACCAGATTTTGGGAACAGTGACCGTCATTTCTTTAACTTTTGGTCAACAATTATCAGAAAACATTTAATATACTAGATTGAAATCATAGTTGTCAAGCTTTGTATTGTTGTACAATATTTTTGACAAAATACTTTTTCTTTTTCACAGACAAACAGGAACTGAACGACTGACCACAGAGTCAACGCCGAGTTCTGAATTAAGCATCAACAGGAGGAAATCATGGGCGGCAGACTGTCTTCTTCAGATGGGCTTCCCTGCTGATGTGGTCATAGACCTTGTCTCACAGTTCCCACTGGAGCTTAATGTGAACACCCTGTGCAGCCTCGTTCTTCAGATGACGGAGGGCGACGAGAACTCCTCGCCATCAGAGGTACGCGAGCCGCAGTTGCATCCGGGCACCAGTCAAGGACCAGCTTCGACGACGCAAACGCCATCTAGCGAAAAGACGACACTGAGGAGGGAGGAAAGGACCTCGCTGGCGCCCTCAGCTCCCCCGGGTGTGGGTGTGGAACGACTGACCAACGACAAGGTTACATGCAAAGTGTGCGCCGAGGCTGAGGTCAGGGTGACTTTTGTTCCTTGCGGTCACCTCATTACCTGCTGGCAGTGCTCTCAGAAGGTCTCTCGTTGCCCCATCTGCTCCGCCTTCATTGCCGACAGGGTCGTGACCTACCTGTCGTGACCTCTTATACTACAGTAACAAAGAAAATGATACGTCCATATGTTGCAAATTTCATATTTGCTTCAACCAACTCAGTTGAAAACTAAGCATCAAGTCAGAGCATCGGTATTTCATTGCTACAAAATCTTTCCTTCTTATTTTGAAAGTAACTGGTATTGGCTTGAAACGGTTGGACAGGGTTATCTTCTCTCACATCGTGAACATTCGAACAAATGAAGAGCACGAACATAGATTGAACTGATGAATTATTGACGGTTGTAACTTAATTCTTTCATAAAAGAATAATGCTTTAACTTTACAATGCATACATATATATGTGTGTGTGTTACATATCATTAAATACACGAGTGTACATAATTATAATTTAAAAGTTGGCAATATCTTTGTATATTCAAAGTGGAAAATAATTCATGAGCACATCTGCTACTCTACAATTTTGTTTACAGACGTTTGTTTACATGACAATATTTATAAATCAACACGCTTTTGTGTTACCCTTTGATGATATTATCTTTACCAGTAACAAGTCTTTACTGTTCAAACTCTTTGGCTGAAAGTATCAAAGGCAGCTGTGTGCATCGACTATTTATTATGGAAAATATATTGTATACAATCTAACAAAGCTGATAGTTTTGTGTCTTTCAGAAGTAAAATAATAATTGATGACAATGATACATGGAACAGTTTTTGGATAAATGTGAAGAGAGAGAGAGAATAACATAAATGATACTGTCAGCATTGACACTGTCGTGAAAGAGTGGCTGTAGTGTGGGTTTGCACATCTGTTTTATTCTAGAAATGACGTAGTTTCTCTCTTTAGAAATTACGTCATTTACGCGGGTGCGGGTGGGAGCTTAGGCTCGTGGTGGCTGTGAGGCGTGATTGGTTGTGGTATGTCAGGTGGCATGACTGGCCAATGGAAGGGGATTTTGGACAGAAAGATCTAGATGCAAGCTCAGCGTTGGGCTAGAAACTTCTGGAGAGTGATATCAGCGTCTGGGTCTTTCGCTTGCAACTTTTGTGGAGTAAAGTTGACTGAAGTCGGGTCAAAGCTGTCTAAAGTCTTCACTGCAACCCTGCCTGAGAAGTGTGTCGACTTAACAGTTGATTTCAGAGGTGCGTTGACCCGCTCTGTAACGGAGTGTATAGTGCTTCAGTACCGGTAGCTGTTTGACGAAACCAGTAAAAGCTGAGTCTGGCGAAGGAACGTCGGTCTTTGAGAGGTGAAGCATTGAATCAACGCCCAGATCTAAAGGGACGGAAGAGCCGGGGTGACACACGGCAAGAGCAAGAACGCCACGAGTGAGTCTGTGTAAACAAGACAGTGCCAGAGTCTGTGTAAACAAGACAGTGCCAGAGTCTGTGTAAACAAGACAGTGCCAGGGTCTCTGCTCTGGAGACAGAGAAGCCGCTGCCACTGACCGTGACACAAACAGTTCTGGGACATCGAACAGGGGAGGCCTCCACGTGCACGTGACTTTTGAGATAAGTGGCGAGCGTGTGTTGTGCGAAGTAGTGTATTGCGTGTGTGATTAGATTTAAGGTTAATTTACCAGTGACTCATTAGTTATCTAGACACATTAGACGTAAGGGGAAACAATTCGGAACGGGACGACCTGGGGAACCGGCCAAGTAAGGGGGAACAACTTATTACAAAGTTACTTGTCTTGCGTATTCTCCCTTTGGTCATTTGGTAATAATTAATAACGTTCTTTTAATGCACTAAATTGTCTTGAGTTTCCTTCCGTTGGGGTTATGCGTGCTTGGGGGCTCGAGCTAACTAAAAGTTGATAATTAATAAGCAATTTAGTTTGGTAGCACGCGGTAAATGTCGACGGGATTTGGTGGGGGTATCGACGGTGTTTTGAACTGGTGACAGAAATCGTACCCCCCTACCAAATCTACGGACCCCGCCCAGGTTTGCGACAGACACTATTTCGTGATATAAAATACTCACTGCAGTTCGACACGCGTTTGACAAAGCTGGTCCCTGTGACACGGTTTTATTTAAACACGGAAACTGATATAAACAAACTTTTTTTCCTGGTTAGAGAAAATAGTGTCGTCAGATTATGAGTCGTCTGCTTAAAAAAAAAACTGCCTAAAAATTTGCATCAAGGTGATGGTAGACATCAGTATCTCATTCATGTTAGGCTGTTAGGAAAAAACTACAGGTCTCTTTATTATTGTGTTATGATATCTTGATTCTCGCACATTATCGTGTCTGTGTGTGTGTGTGTGAATGAGAGAGAGAGATTAAGAGAGAGATAAAGCCGAGTGGTTTCATTCTAAAGACTAGCATATGCTTGTTATGCAGCCTCTCGCCTGGTATCTTAAAGCTCAGGTATTAATCATCAAGTTGATTCTCATAAACAAATTAAACCAAACACTCGCAGATTTTATGTGCGAACCTTGATATTAAAAATGTAAATTATTGAATTTAAGATATTTTAAAGATAACTTCCATAGTCTAAAGGATGTAGGGCCAGAGATGCGTACAGAAGTGTCAGTGTACAAATGTCCACCCTGTCTAGAGTAGAGCATTTGGAAGCTCTCCTCTCTCCTTATCTGAGTCGATTTTGGTTTTTCCTGTGCCATAAAAAAGTCTGGAAGATATCAAAGTTTCTACTCATTGGCGTAGACTAGTGTAATCCACACTCTAAGTCGCGATTGATGTCTCCAAGCACATTTGGTTATCACTTGGACAAGAACGATGAGATTTTCATCTCAAGCTATTACAGCAGTTGTATGGGGTCGGGCAAATTGTGCCAGACGCAGTTCAAGAGCAACTGAGAAACAAACAAAAATAAAACAAACACTACAATAAATTACAGTTGTGATTATTCAAATGTCTTTATAATATATCTGAAAAAAACAAACATTTTTTTTCTGAGAATTGATAGGGTCTAAGCTTGATCTCTCCCTCTCTCCCTCCTCCCTTAGTAGATTCACTGATAAGCTTTTTTAAACATCGATAGTAATTTGTTATAGTAAAATGTTATTGTTTAATTATTGATTTAATTCTTATTTTAGTCACTTGATGGTCCATACGAGTTTAGCGTTGATTAATCAAGGAAAGAAGAAAGTGTTTAAGTATTATTCGCAGTTTATTAAATTTGAGCCATCATAACTCCCATTGTTGCCATCGTAAGGCATGGTCATTATCCAGCTACTCGCCAGGTATCTTAGAGCTCAGGTATTCATCATCAAGTTGGTACTCGTAAACAAATTAAACCAATCATTCGCAGACTGTACACCCGAACTATACTAAAAATCACTTTTTGTGGGAGAGGCTCTTTCTTTAAACACCATATGTAAAAAATTAACTTTTTGTGTGCTGACCCAGATGTGTTATGTATCTGTGCAACAGAATAAAAAAAAACGAAAAAAGAATCTTCAGAAGCAATGTCATTTCGGTCTTACTATGGAAGTGAGTGCTGGAAGATACCAATAAAATCAGGCAGAAACTAAAGACCTTTCGAACAAAATCTTCAAGATTTTCTGGCCTTACACAGTTACTAATAAAGAGATAATAATAAGACGGAGCTGCATAATATGACAACCGTAATCCGAAAACGAAGACCTCAATGGTAGGGTATGTGTGACAATGAAACCAGGGGTACCACCCAAAACAGCCCTTCATTAGACAACTTATGGCAGGAGGAAGCCTAGTCTGCCAGAAAAAAAAAATACATGGCAAAGGTCAGTAGAGAGAGAAAGAACTAAATTCTAAAGGACGAGAAACTGTCCTGGAACAGCATGGCTAAACTTGCTGATGACGGAAAGAAATGGAGGTCTCCAGTGGATGCATAATGTACCATCATAGGTACGAAGAGGAATAAGCAAGCAATATTATATTCATCATCATCATCGTCGTCGTCGTCGTCGTCGTCGTATGCTAGCCATGGACCCACTCACCTACGATGCGCGCACACACACACACATTTACAGCTGTTGAAGTGTATGAACTTTGATTAGCAGTTGTCAAAATGACTACACGGACATCCTGCTCTGAGTTCCGGAACAAACTGTATATGCCGCAAAACAAGGCATTGCATTGTAAGATAACATCAGATACGACGATATTTATCAAAGAGATTAATTAGAAGCAAGTATGAAAAACAGCTGTGAACATTTATGGGGGTATGTCAAATGGGAGTAGTTCAAGATAGCGAGTTCACGTCCTTTCTCGAACAGTCCCCGTAGTATGCTGCACTGTTTTCTGACAGAAGCAGAGACCACCTCCACACGCCGGTTATTAAGGCCGATCCACCTGATCTGTAATGGGCCATAGAAGCAGGCGATTTCTAATTAAAAGTCACTTTTATTCAGACAGTTTATAGAATATGCCAGTAAACAAGTATCTTTATAAAATCGTAAATCCACGCCTGGAGCTCGTCCGTCTTGTTGCAAAGCGACTGGACTTTAAACAACATGATGGGTGGGTCCTAGAGTCGATCATGAAGACAAAACTTCTTCAGTCACCCTGCCTCTGCCTTTCTTTTTTGATCAGGGACATGGTATGAAGAATGCAATGTCGACATGTGAAACTGGATAACAGAGGGAGAGGCTCGAGCTGATTAGAAGCAAAAGCTTGCGGTAGTAGTGAAGCCGTGGGCTAACCCTAAACCAACAGTCGTCTGCTATCTTTCTTGCCCACAAAAAATCTGCACCTTGATGACCGGCCCCTTAGTGCTTTGTCTAGTCATTGGGAAGAATATTTTTCTCGATCTTTATCTGTCGCTTGATAGTAGATAATAAGTTGACATGGGTACATATCACCATGGGATCGCCGCCCCCAGAGGGGAGGTCACTAGCTGAGGTGATCTTCGTGATTCACCCAGCCTTTCTTATTTGTTTTAATGTAATTAGACTCTGCTTTGCCGGAACAAGATGTCTTGAGATACCCTGAGCAGAGCAAAGTTTATTCTTGTGAAATCTCCCGAAAGTACAAACCTGAAAACGAGACGAGATTTAGCCTTTGTAGATGTCTACGGACTGTTATTGCCCCTTCTTACAGGTCTCTAGTTCATTGTAAGTTTTTCGTTGTGCTCTTTCAAATTTCACAATTCTCCTCACAATTCCAGAAGCAAGGTAACTAGTCTCTCAGATTGTTACAATATGTCCAACATCTTTCGCATTATGTCATTACTGAGACATTTGTTCTTGTTTTCGTCCTTGGTACCGGAGATAAAAGTTGAGGGGACGCACCTTGGGTGAACTTACGCATCAGGGCAGGTCATGCACCCGTAAGAGGTCCCTCTCCACCAGTTGAAAGCCGATCCACTCCTTCACATTAGTCATCCAGCTTTTCTTCTCAGTTCGACTAATACGGTAATACCAGCCACCAAACATCACAATGGACATGTAGTATGACTCCAGCTCTCTCATTGGCTGAAGCCTTGACATCATGACTAATCGTGTTTGCGCACAGACTTGTGCATGATGATAAAGCAGGCTTAATCGTTTCTATAAAACAGAGGGAATCCAGATTATCCATCATTTGTTGAAAAATATTCTCATCTGGCAGCTTTCAACCCAGCTCTGAAGAACCGTCTTCGGCAAGGTAACATGTTGCAAGACATAATCAAACCACACTAGCTTTTGCAGCTTGATGGCGGCAAGCAGAAGCACCAGGTAGCCCATCAAGCAGATGACTAGGCTATGAACAAAGTCGTTTGTTTTCTGCTATATGTAGGAGATCTGAACAAAACTGAATCGTTTATGTGCTTTTCAGAACTGACATCTTCATTGCTGACTGTCGATCTGTGTGTGTGTGAGAGAGAAAGACTAGACATAAGTATATCGTCCATATTCAGCGATTTTAATTAAGTGGCGCAAACCTAACAAAGAAATAGAGAAACTATAGACTTTGTCACTTACCAAACTTCATGATCTGTTTATCCTCGAAAGAAGCTCTGATGTTTTTAAAACTTCTAAAATTAACAGGTATTCTGTTGGGGCTAATCATTCACGGTTTTCAAATATATTTTTCTTCCCTTCCTCTCTCGCTGAGAGCGATGTGAGTCTCACCTAAGATAACAGAATATAGCACAAGGCAAGGCAACTTGCCAGAAGCAAAACACGGTAAAGCGGATCTCCTGGTCATCGCAGGTGTATTGTACGAGGACCCTTAGTCTGTAACGGTTATTTCCGCATCATCAGGTAGATTAACAAACAGCCAGTAGCCTTCACTGTTGTATTACCTTCCCTGCAGGTTGCTGCTAATCAGCTTAACCCTCCATCGCCATTAGCTAAGCGGAAGAGGTCGCCACAGAGCACTGAGTACTCAAGTAGAATCTTCTTTTGCTCGTCATCTCTGTAGCTGTCAAGATGTCTTCAATGGTAAGCACGAGACCTTTTTTCTTATACACCTCAATTCTGTGTGTGAATTGTGTGTGTGTGTGTGAGAAAGAGAGTGAGAAAACGAACAAAAAAAAAATTGTCTTGAAACTGAGGGCATCGATAAAGTCCTGGATCGTCCAAAGAGCTTTAAAAATACATGAATAATCCATACTTTTGCTCGTCAGGTCTCTAAAGGCAGATGAAAATGATAACCTAGTAGTAGAAAAAAATAGTATTTATATATTCAAAAGATATACAAAACAAATACTGTACAAAAGATCTGACTACTGGCCATTCTCTCTCAGTGTGTGCATTGCCCTAAGGGAATAACAGAAAAAGATTTGAAGACTTTCTTCGGGAAAGTTCTGAACAGAAGCTCGGAGCTGGAACTGAACGCTGGTCTGCAGCTGCTCCGGCGCTACACAGACGCCACCTTGCGGGACGCCAAGCTCAGGATTATCAGTCCTTGGGGTGAAGTGTGCTTCATTGCAGGGACTGGAAAAAATAGCCTCTGCATCAAACTTGAGTCGTCTGTGGTGAGTACACAAACTGTCTTCTGCTGATAGCTTAGTACCAACACAGATACCATAGTTGCAAAGTCATAAATATCATTATCATAATTACAAATGCGTAAACATAATGTATTTAACAGTTTCCATCATGATCATCATCACGTCTGAGCTACTTTATTTACCTTTATATATCTTTCAGTATCCTCTCAGAGGTAGTCTGCAGAATCTGTTCCTGGGATTTTTCCGGCTGTTTGTTGCAATGGCAGCGCTACTTCAAGGGGCTTCTGTAGTCCTGACAGTTAAAGAAAGGTCCAACTTTTCCTTTAGGGGGATGTCACAGTCGGATGCTTGCTTGCATTTGTTGTATTTCGTGTAAGTAACGCCAGGAAAGTTTAAAAATCACATTATGCACTCAGCAGGAACGTTTGCGTGAAATGTGAACTAGGAAATGTCAGTGTAGTCCACGAACAGAAGAATACTTTAACTAGAAAACTGTATACGTTTTGAAATATCAAGGTAGCAGGTAGAAACCAACTGCATAGCCATATGACACATATCGTTATAAGCAGGTAAATAGCTGTAAAAATACCCCCAATATTCATTTTGTGGCTTGATTCTGTACATCAATCATTGCATGAAATGATGTTTTCTTGACTTAAGTTTAAAAAAAAAACAACCAAAAAAAAAACAACAACAACAACAACAACAAAACCAACGGTAAGAGAAGAACAAAGTGTCTATCCTTATCTAATTTCGAAGTTCTACCTTTCAGCATAAAGTTGAGCGAGCAATTAAAATGTCTTTAGTTACGTATAAAGAATTCTTCGTCACCCACAACAGGTACCTGCTGCTGCGCCTGAGTGTGGCCCTTATTGTTGTCATGGACACCGTGTACGGCTCGCAGATACTGTTAGGGACTAGGCCAGAGTATGACAAAGAGGAAGGAAAAGAACTCGACAAAAGTCTGAGAAACCACGTGGGATGTGAAGCAATGGAGGAGGCTGGTGACAAGCGCACTCAGGGAAAAAAGAAACAGCTGGAAAGCATCCCATCCTGGAGTTCATTAAAAAAGACGATGAGGAGTCTACAAAAGGGCGACAACCTACCAACCAACAGTGGCGACTTCTGGATGGAAGCAGACGTCGTCAACGATGGGGTCGCACGTTGTCCGACATCGTCCGGTGGACAGCGTGGACAAGACGGCCAAGTCCTGTCGACACTGCTCCCACCAGGCATCAGATGGTTGTCTCGAGCCGGGCTCTATCTCACGCTCGCCTCCTCTGGTTACGGAACAAAGATGGCACAAAGAGCTCTGGGAGGTCCACTGCCGATCTTTGGACACTGCGTCGTCCGCATCGCGCTCGATTTTTCAGGTACCACTCAGGAAACCCAACATCCCAGATCATCGCGAGCTCTTGAGATGATTCTTCCTATGTCCCATTCCTACTCATTCTTTACTATTTACTATTTTTGGTTTCTGTTGCTATGACTTTCCCAGACGGTAGCTTAGTATCTCTAAAATAATTGTTTCTTTGGGTAGTGATCAGCAATCTCTTAGTATCAATATCAACACAGTGTTCCCTAATGAATATTTAATGTTTAAATTCAGCTTTTCAAACCGGTTTGCAGGCTTCTTCCTGTACACCGCAGGAGTTGTGGCCCTGTTAGTAGCAGGCCTGAGGGTTATTTTCCCTCGATTGCTGAGGACGCCCTGGGCACGAGATGTGATCCGCCCTTGCGGTAACACGAGTAACCGTCGCCAGTCTGCCATCGACGCACGTGCCTCGCATCTTTGTACAGGGTACATCAAGTATGTCAGCATCTCTTCGCCAATTGGACCATAATCATCGTTGGTTTCTTTCTTAATTATGATTCAACTTTTTCTGCTGGGTATACAGATGTATAAGTCTTTAAAAACCACTCCAATGCCCATAGCAGATAAGCAAAGTTGCATTGTACATGTTTAGGACGTAACACAAGAGCTTATACGATGGTCTACTGCTTCCTGTGCATGCACAAACATATGTGAGTGTACTTCTTCTATCAAACCATTCTACACATATTTCCACCTTTGTGATTTCAGACATTGTAAAACACTATCCAAAATAGTCTGCCTGCTGATGACAATTGTTATTGGAGCGGTGCACGTGCTCAGAATCTCCTCCACGGCGTCCTCAACGTGCCTAACGGCGTCCAGCATCACGTGCCGGCCTGAAAGAAGCGAAAGCCACTTGCACTCAAGAACGACCCTGGATGCTGAATGTTGCATGTCCATTCTGCCACCAGCGACATTTTGTTTTCTGCAGTCTTTGTCAGCAGCGACTTTGTGCGCATGCGTTTCATCGTGGATCCTGGCAAACCTCGTCTCCGACCTCACGGGAAGACAACTTAACAAGGCGTCCGGCTTGTTTGCTTCCCTGCTGTACCTGTGTTGCCTGAGTACCACGTGGTCACGTGAAACCGAAGCAGCGTCCGGTAATGTCATGACTAAAGAAGGTCAAAGTAAGATCAACGTTAGCATCGCAGGCAACCAGCCCGCATCTCCTGTACTCAATTCTTCTTCGACCTTAAACATAGTATTATCCTTTCTTGATTCAGGACTGGCAACATTCATCTTACTAGCGACATCTGTAATTCTTCCCCTCTCTCTTTCCCTGATCAGTTACTTCCCAGTGCTTAGACAGATGTGTCAGAAAAGAAGAGAAGCACTAAAAGAAAAACAACACGTGAAGTGCAAAAGCCATTCGGCTAACAGTGAAAAGCAATGTGAACACCGTTCTAGATTTGCTTTCTTTAACCTCCTGCAAGCGGTCGCCATGTTGGTCTCTTTCTGTGGCTTGGGTTTGGCTCTGGTGGCTTTTACTTTGCCTTGGGTAACAGTGACCACCAAGGCTGCTCCAGGACTCAGCTCTGTCGTGCACCACCTAAGAAGCTTGTCGACACAGTTAGAGGATAACATGGCTGCCGTGAAATCTCTTTTTAAACTACCCATCTGTTCTGGTGACAAACTACGCGTTCTCTCTTCCGAACTGACCCAGTCCCATAAATCAATGGCCGGAATCAGTGTAGAAGAAATCGCCAGTTACTGCCAGTCATATGTCTGCAAGAACACATCACACACGGTCTCGAGCCAGAGGGAAGGAAACGAAACCCACAAAAATTTGTGCACCAAATTTTGTTATACGTTGGCGTTCTTTCAAGATGAACTAGAATACGACCCTTCGCTTCACGATTCTTTGGCTCGTACGGTGAAAGGTGACAAGAAGTCGCAAGACACGCATCTAAAGACCGTGATCCTAGAAGAGAAGGATCGTATTCTTGCCGAATTTCCGCCTGAAAGTACGAGGAGCAAACTGAAGAAGGTGCTGCGTTTGGACGACCAGGCAGCCAAGAAAAGCGGTTCTGTTCCTCTCGTTCCAAGAGGAAATCACAAGTTTCGCGCGAAAGATGGCAAAGGCAGAGCAAGGCCTCAAGAGCGAGGGCAGGTGAGAAAACGTCGGCAGGTTGAATATTCTACCTGTATGCACACCCTGTGCATAATTCAAAGTGTCAACTTAGTGGGACTTATGTTTCCTGTGATTGGCTGGATGTTCCAGGCCTCATTCCTGACAGTCAAGGCTCTCTTGGCGTTACTCAAGATAGTGATCAAAGCCGAGGAATTGTCTACTTCCATCAGCGACTTCAGGGTCCAAATGGACTCGTTAGCACTCTACCTGGAACACAGCCAGGAGGAGCGGACGGTGCACTTCTCCATCACTAACTACAGTCTGGTGAGTCAAATTTGCTGCTTGCTTCATGCTTTCTTTGGGTAACATACTAACATCCTGCATATGAGAACGATCGTGTGTGATTGATTCTTCAAAGCTTTCCTCCAGATATGAAGTCACTTTCAAGTCCCATTTAACTCAAGGGTTTAGCTCCATTATATATATTTCTTAGTGAAATTTCTTTCTTTTACATAAATGTACACACAAGTAATGAATAGGAATTCCTTTCGATGTTTAGTAAATCTGTCAAACGAAACCGTGGTTCATTCATAATTTGGTACATTTCAGATAGCTCGCACTTATCTTTCAGCTTTTACTTTCTCCTGCACTCTTCCTTTCTCTTCAGGTTTACCTCGCCTACCCGGCATTACTAACGGGTTGCATTGGGATTCTGACTGGCTTCTGGCACAGGAGGAGGATGACGGACTATCGACATCATCGTTCTGCGTACGCCGTTGTCTTGCCACTGCTGGTGCTCAACGTTCTCGGTGCGGCAGTCGCAGTGTTCTGGACGCACATCGTATGTATAAACGTGATGTGAAAAGTCTTACTATTATTATTGTTGTTGCTGCAACTGATGATGTTACTTTGAAGCCTGGTATTTCAAAGTAAAATGTGAATACGATTCGCTAGCCACGACCTGTGACTACTAAACGTTCCCTCCCCACACAGCAAATCGGTTTTGAGTTAACAGCAAAGATAGCAGGCGTGGGAATGAGAGAGTTCGGGTCTTAGATACGGTGAACCACTTACAGATGACAATGTAAAACTCGTTACATTTTTCTTCTTTTTAAAAGACACCTATCCCACGGATTCCTAAATAGTGGTAGTTTTCGATTCGTGTTGCAGGTTGAATCTTTGGTTGATTTCGTCCCTCTGGTTCATGTGACAGTTTCTCTCGAGTCGGGTGGCAGGACTTTGCTGGCGGCTTTCGCCTGTGGCGCCTGCTCGTGCTTTATATTCTTGATCTCGGCCAACGGGCACGCTAGGTTTTCGAATTTGCAGAAGCAAGACGCCGATCTTCTGCTTGACCATCAAGAATGTTCACAGCCAGAAAGTGCACATAACCAGGACAGCTCTCATCCTCTGCCGAGAGGCGAAAGTTCGGAGTTAACACAAGCTGAACCTGTCAGTGGACGCAGCCAAGAAGATGGAATAATTTCCTTTCCCCAGTCGTCTTGTTCAGATGGTTGGTATCTAGGTCCTATAGGGGACTTAGGGGATTCTCATCTTGCAGCCACAGACCCTCACAAACTCTCTCACCCTATAGAAGACACAAGGCTATCATCATCCCAAACATCTGAACAGCTGGACTGCCCAAGTTTTCGCAGTGACATCACTGGGGTGCGTATCAAGAAAGACTCTGGATTGTTGACAAACTGCTATGGCCGTCGTTCCAGTTCTGTGACGACCTTTCACCGCAAGAAGGAGATCGACCGCCACCGTTCGAGATGTGACGCCACAGAAGCAGGTCGCCCCCTGCCGTCTGGTTGTCGTCCCTGGCTTCTGGCCGTGCTCTTGGCGTGTGGAGGATGCAGCTTGACGGTGGCCTGCATGCGCATCTCTGTCTTTCACGTGAGCATCGACCTACACAAAGACTTCCAAGTCTTATTGTAAGAAAACCTCTTTTTTATTTTTCAATGCAGAAGCTAGTACCAAGTTCATTTCCTGTCTATAAATAATTGAATGGAGGGAGGAGAAAACACGACAATGTAAATTTGGAATTTTGAGTGACAATAATTTTATTTAAACAAAGCCCTCGGAAAATGTCACAAGGAGTTATTTTCAATGTTAATTATTTTGATTTTTTCCCTGAAATTTGATGCAGGGCGCGCCTTGAGCAAAGTGGCAAGGCCGTGGAGTTAGGCCGCCATGTTTTGAGTCAAGAGGACCTCACGTGTGACGTCATAGAAGCCATTGCCCGCGAGGTCCTGCTTCATTACCTCAGCACGCTACGGGAGATCGACTTCCGGCCGCTCACGCACGCGATAAGGGATCTAGAAGCCAAGATAAAGGTGAGTATTTGTGAGACTATATAGCTACCAGTCTCCTAAGGCAGTGCACCATAGCAACAAGTCTACTTCAGGTACTGCAAGAAAAATGGTCTTGCTCTCTTTTTCCAGAACGACGTGGACACAACCCTCCCTTTCATTACCACTCCGTGTCTCGTTACTCTGGCAACAGCCTCCATCTTGATCGTGTATGGCGCTGCGGCAGCCAAGCTTCTGAGTCCGAGGTCGCGATGGTTCCTGCCGATGTCAGCAGCCGCCTCCGGCACTCGGCGTTTGGTGCTGCTGTCGTTGACATGGTTCTTACACGCATCCCTCGCCCTCACCGGACCTGTTGCAAACGCTGCCACCCCGGATGTAGTCGACCTGCATGTGTACCTGACCCCTGGATTTGGCCTGGTGATTGCCGCCCATGTGATAGTTTTGCTGAGTAAGGTCTTGGTTGTGAATATTTATATAGAATAACCTGACAAGCAATGCCCCTAAAGGCCTAATGCTGTCACAAAAGATCCCCTTAACGTAGGAGTCAGACCAGACATGTTTTCAGGATAAGGTTGCTGAAAACAGCTATAATTTCACTATTGTTGTTCAGAATCATTTGTCTCTCTACAATCTTAGGAGGCTATTATCCCCAGAATGCGAACTATCAAAATATTTAATTTGCGGATGGTGGGGTGACACCAAAATTTCCTTGAAGGCAAAAGCAAAGGAATGCTTGTCTAATTGCTTACTGGCACACACAGAAGGGGTAGCATTTTTCCGTAAACGGTGCAAACATTTAACGAAAACACACACAAGGGGTTCTTCTCTTGCTTCCTTTCATGCATACTTTGTATGAATGTTTTCCATCCATTGAATTGCGAAAAAATAAAAAACCCCTGAATTTTGTTTTCGTCTATGATTTTTTTCCCTGCTACGGTTTTCAGCAAAGCATGAGAGATTATTAATTTCAAAAAGTTTTCAGAAATATTTGTATTTTTCAGGTGCTCTTGAACTGCGCATTGCAAAGTTTTCTCCCCTGATCTGAGGACTAGCAACTCAAGCAGGACAGCACTGATAAAATTATTTTAGACTGGAGAAGTTTATTTTATGCTGAAGGAGAGGAAACCCTTTGATTCTTCAAGATCACTTTCAACCTTAATGGCCTGTTGATGTTTCTACAACTAGCAAACTGCAATTGTCATTATTCAGATGATTATGCATGGTTTACTTTTTATACTTCAAGGGAACAAAAATGCCAGATTTAGCAGCTCAGAAAGTGTGGATAGATTAATACCTTTTTTTAATTGCATTTGTAAAATACATTCACTCTCCACTCCTTTTCAGATCTGTTTACAAGTGGCCAGGTCGTTTTTTTTTTTTTTTTTGCAGGCGAGTTGTACAAATGAACAGATAAAACCTATTGTTATGGATCATACAGTAACTAAATGATACAGTTGTGAGTTTTGTAGCTATGGACTACTTGCTTTCATACACATCAGGATGCAAGAGGAGGGACAAAAAAGACAAAAGAAAAAATAAAAAGGTCATCCCTGAAGATTTTTGAAGCATATCTAGTTTACAAAGTACCCTTGAAAACTGCACTCTGGTGTGGGATTGATTGGCACTTTACAATCCAACTAGGCATTTAAGTGTGCATATACACCCACCCAAACACAAACACCAAAATACACATTCTCAGAAACTTTTAATTGAGACATAAAAATTCCCTTAACAACATTACATCAGTTCATATGGTGTGCCACATCCACTTTAATCCTGCAACTTCTTTAAGTCTATCATTTGTTTGATCTGTTATTTTCATTTCTCTTTTTCTCTCTTGCTCACACACACAGAGAAAATATCAAATAAGTAATACACTTCCTTTTACAAATAATACTACTTGAACTGTGTCATGTGGAGATATTTTTATAGAAAACAACTACAAACTCTCAAACAAAGTAACTTTGAGTATTTTTAAAATGTTAGTTAAAGATAAGAAAGGTCTTCAGCTCAAAAAGGAAGTATAATGGAGAACTTTAAAACACTGGATGGAGAAGAGAGAATGGTCTGTCACCGAAGGACTACCAGCAGGGCGAAAAATGAGA
Source organism: Pomacea maculata (assembly GCA_004794325.1). Classification (NCBI taxonomy): domain Eukaryota; kingdom Metazoa; phylum Mollusca; class Gastropoda; order Architaenioglossa; family Ampullariidae; genus Pomacea; species Pomacea maculata. The sequence goes on along the minus strand of SRHC01001470.1, from coordinate 33,044 downwards.
GAAAAAAAAGAGAAAGGACTGAAGTCAGGTAGATTCAACAGTGGATACAGGTCTATGGTCCTACAACCACCTTATATGGTGTTGATATTTAAGATAATGGTGTAAAAGCAGGGGAGGTGTGTGTGTGATGCTAATATTCACAAATGCTACATGAAGTGCATGTATATATATGTGTCTCTATAAAATTTGAGAAAAACTGGTCTTGACATTACTCATTACTGGATTGTATGTACAGCAGTTTTAAGATCTGTAGGCATTTTCTTAAATACTCACACCTTTGCCGAAGCTATGCCCTTAAAGTAAGAAAGAATCAAGCAATCTGACACATACTGAAATGCTTACTTCTTAATCTGAGTTCCATTGTAGATTTTCATTTGCACTAGTTGAATTCTGCATTTGTTCCATTTAGTTTATGTCGTTTGGTGAACATAATCTCAAATACTGTCCATGTTGGGATATAAAATAATGATGTTGCTGTACATCTTACATCTTCGTACTATCAAAAGTTAACTGTATCTTTATTTTACACACTACACCGACTACAGTTTATGAAAATTTAAATGATGATGGCTGCTGTTGTTCCCCTTGAAATGGGCTCAGGCCTACTCGATAAAAATTGAAATCTTGAAAAAAAGACCAACCCTTTGTAATGGACATAGATGTATTTTTCGACAGATTATGCAGTCTCTTAACACTAGTCTGTGGGACAATCCAAAGATACCTACATGAGTGTACACAAGGACAAGGACACAGTTTCTAGAGAGGTAGCGAGAGAGTGTCGCAATTAATTTTTATATGTGTGCGCGCGCGATTGTGCTCATGGGAAGTCTTATATCTTATGTTAATAAAAGTTGGCAGGGCCAATAAAGACAGAGTCGTCTTTTATTTTGTGGAGTGAAAAGAGCATGTAGATGTCAGTGCATGCATGAAAGTAAGGGGGTGCACTTTTGAATAGGTAAACTTCATATGGACAGCAAAAATTTCCAGCATGTTGAATGTTTGCTTTGCTGTTTTCATTTTACACCACACTGATGAAAAGATTAGATCACTTAATATCTGAAGGTGCTTTCTCCTGCTGGAAATTGTGACAATTTTCTACATTGACCATAAAGTATACATAACTTCTCCAAAGCAAAAAGTGCAAAGGTAGAGGGAAAAAGGAGAAAAAAACACAACCTATAATTAATCATAAACTCAGGGACTAAATGCTAAGCCTGTCAGATCCAAAAAAAGAGGAAATTAGAATTAATGCTTATGAGACAGAAAGCTGATTGATACATGTTTATGCAAAAGTACTCATTCTAAATGACAAGACCCTTGTGCTGTTTAGAATAATTATCAGGCATAAAGATCAGAACTTACAACCACCATTAAAATGTCACTGCCCTTGTGCAGTTTCCTCCACATCCCCTCCAAACATAAGCAAAATGACCCCAATTAATCAGAAAGATGAAGACAAAAAAATGACTCCAGTTGTGACAGATCCATGCATGCATCATTAAAATGCTGTAATCAGCATATCCACCAGGGCTTAACATTACCCATGTAGTGTTCCTCTCCATGATATCACAGAACTGCCATATATTTTTTCCCAACCGAAGCTGCCAAATATTCCTCATGCATTTATTTTTCAAGAAGAAGAGGACGCCGCTCCATTTTGTTCTGCTACTGGTGCTCGGCTTTTGATGAGAGGTTGTGTAATTTTAAAAGTCTTGATGATTTCCTGCATAGAAAAGATTGTGATGTTGAATGAAAAACCCTACTTCTAATTGTCACATATGCCTAATATCAATTTGGTCTCAAACAAAAACATGCAATTCTGCCCATCGTTATAATGAAAAAGTGCATAATACGATGATTAAACAGCTGACCAGTAATGAAAATTTGACTCACCTTCCATTCCTTGGGTGTGATAGCAACCACCATCTGTTGTCGAGCAGCATTTTCTGCTGGCTCTCTATCATGCCGGCTCTCATTTTCTCTATCCAGTGGCTCTGTAGATAAATATTCCACTTCATGCAAGGTACAGCATTGAAAACAAAAAAACAAAAACAAAATCTATTTGCAATGAAAAAAAAAAAGTGGAAACGAGGCATCCAGTATACTGCTACTGCCAAATGTATTCATTTTCCCTCTTGCTTTTTCACACACTTGTCTCAGGATTTCCAAGCTTTTTAAGTAAAGTATATTTAGAAGCTACAGAAAGTTAACTCTTAATATAACACTCGGAAAGGCTATTGGAGATGTCTGAGAGAAACTGCCTTGTCATAAAATAATGATATATATAAATAGCTTTGTTTTTGCATGGTTTGTGTTTCAATTATAGTTCTGATTTGTTCTGTTAGCACTTTTGATTCTTTGTATTTTTTTATTATTTTGTGCATACCCGAGTATCTGAATGACTTACTTTGTGACACTGCTCAAGAGTTCGAATTGTTTTTTAAACAACTGTCAAAAACCAATGCTTACATCATTATCCACAATCTCTGCTGTCATTATTAGGACTATGCCAGGAAATGTTTGCAAAGCATGCCCTTTATAAGAGATCAACAAAATTAAACCCTTTGGAATGGAGGAAAATGTTTTTGTCTGCTAAAAGCAAATTTCTACTTAAAATTAGCTTCACACAGATTTTAGTTCCCTTCTATCACAATTTATAAATGAAAACACACAATATATATACCTATAACAGGTAGCCCATCTTCATCCAGAAAGATCTTGATGAACCCATCCTATTGACAGATACAAAAACAAAGGATTCAAGTCTTTTACTTGTTGGAAATCTCCAAAATAATAATATTGCTATATCACAACAGTTATTTCAGAATACATTCAGCCTGAGTAGAAGGTGATCTAAAGGTAGTAAGTACATTAAGTCTACTGTTGGTAACAAAAGATGTTTACACCTAACCGCAAGTAAAAAAGGGGTATGAGTGGGAAGAGGGGATTGATTTTCTCTGTCTGAAACAGGGAAGGGGGAAAAAACCCACAAACATACAAATGTTGGAGGGAAACAACTAGAAATCAAATAAGGGATTAGTTTCTTCCATATTCTTGGTACTGTTGACTGTGCATGGGTGTTTGCATGTTTGTCTGTCCCTGTCATCCAGTTTCACTCCCTGGTGCTCTTTTGTAAAGTGCATCAAGCTCGCCTAAGTGTGGGGTGAATGTGCTATACAAATCCTATTATATAAGAAAATTTACAGATTCTCTATTTCTTGCCTAGGTTTGTTTTTAGATTTAGAAAACTTAGCATACCTTGCTGTTGTCTAGATATTTTCGTAGTACTGTGCTGGTCAGTTATTTCATAACAACAGTATAAACACATTATCAAAAGTACCTTTTTAATTTAAACCTTGAATTAAAAAAAAAAAAATCAATGTGCATCTTTCGATTATTAATGTCAGAATAAGTGAAAAAAAATACATATACAGATACATGCATATTGTCTCCCCAAATCGCCCATTTCTCTCTCATGCACAGAAACATAAATGAATACATCTGCAGAGAGCCCAGTATCTTTTCTCCACTTACTCTAGCTAAAAAGGAGACATAGAAGATGTTTTCAACTGTCTGTCCAAATGAATGTGGATTTACCACAAACTCAAAATAGCAGATCGGACTTTCTGAAACATAAATATGCATACACGTACACATCCAATGTATATATATCGCACAGTGACAATTTACAAAGCCTACCGAACACTATACATTCAGAGATAAGGATCACAAGGCATTTTCTTAAAAATGCGCTTCTTATCCAAAGGGATAATCAACTTTTAGAAAAGAAATGAATACTTAGAGGAAATTCTATAACACTGACATAAGAATTACAAACAGACTGAGGCAAAGAACTTTAAATGTGTCTAGCTGAAGTATAGTGGTCAAGAAACCTACAAGCACATTATGGTCTCAACATATGTTGTTATAAATCAGGCTGGCCACAAGCAGCTTTGAGCTTAATGTCAACTAGCATCTAATAATTTAACTTAAAATACTTTTCTCAACAACTGAATACTTTAATAATCAACAGTTTTAAAAAATGTGGAATATGAAGCGTGACGTTTATTTAGAAAAATATACAAGACCTAAGGGTTACTTAATTAACTTATTAAAAGTACTTACTCTCATTTAAGTTCTCATATAGATTCCAGAGATTCTTTAATATTTCTTCAACTTCTTCTGTTGTGGCCTCTCTTTTCTCACTGAAAGACTTCAACTGCAAACACAGGCAACCTCTATTAACACATTAACATACAAGAAAGTATGTCATCTCAATAAAGTATGTGGGGTTGCATAACCAATCCTCATATGTGTTGCAAAGAGATTAACTTTTGGATTGTATGTTACACAGTATAATTAGTCATCAGCATCAGCTACAGATAAGGTTGTCTAAAACTGGCTAAAAGTTTTATATGCAAGACATAATTTACATGAAACAACATATATTTATTTATGATGAGATAGCACAAAAAGTGCATGCTATAGGTTATTCTGATGTAAACTGGCAAGGTGTTAGTTGTCATTACAATCCATTTACTTTTTGACAACTGGTAGAGAATTCTGATGTCTGTATGTTTCTTTAGAGGCACCCTCTTTTTTCTACAACATATATTTTGACTCCCGTTACTTAATAAGTGCGCGCACACACACATGTATGCAGTAAACCATGCACAAAATTATTAAAAGACTAAAATATTGATTGTTAAAAGAAAGCCTTAAATATGAGTAAAATTCTCCATTTTATATAATTCTTACATGTATAACATCAACATTCTTCTCTGTTGTTGGAAAGAACCAAAACTCAAGCTCCTATGACATCACAGGCAGGGTTCCCAGGGATCAGGGATGGTGCCAAAAAAGGACCTTAAAAGGACCTTAAAAGGACCTTTCATGCATTCGTAAGGACCTAAGTGACAGTCATCAATGCTTAAGTTTTTCTCTTGTGTGGTCGGAAAGATGTATTATTTATGAATCTGTGGTCTTCTCTATGTTCTCAAATACATGTATTTCTAGTAATAAATAATCAAAGAGTTAATTTTGATGCCTGTCTGCCATATTTAGATTAGATAACTTAAAAAGTGTCCTTAGCGCGCTGATAACATACACCGTTAATGTTCCAAGTTTTCTAGAAATCTAAGTAATAATAATTGCAAAACCTGAAAGCCATTCTTTGGTGTAATACAAAAGTCAGTTCACGTGTCTCTCTCTCGCACACACACTCTAACGGGAAGAGAGAGAGAAATAGAGCTATGCACAGTAGTACTAGAAGATCAAAGTTCAAGAAAGAGTAAGTTTCTAAAGACCTTTTGAAAAAAGAGTGTTTTTTGCGAATACGGAAGGGCAACTAGTGTTGTACAGATGTGTAGACCAAACATGCGGCGAAAAATCGTCGGTATTTTGCGCCAAAGTCGACTCCGGAAATAAATTTGTGGTAATATTTTATCGATAAAAGGACTTAAAAGGGTCACAGAGAAAATGTAAGGACCTGTGTGAGAATTTGAAAGGACCGCATGGCAAATAAAAGGACTTAAAAGGCCTTTCGGCGAAAATTCAATATAAAAGGACTTAAAAGGACCTTGCAAGGACCTGGGAACCCTGCACAGGTCCAGGTTTGTTGTTCTTATTGCCATGTTCTTGATATCATATGGCTGGTTTTTTTTTTAAATGAATGATGTGTTTTTCGGTGCTAATGTGATTTAACAAGAAACTTATTTTCACTATTATTTTTGTACTACCAAAAGTTCCTTACCTCCTTCAGCTCTGTTGTTTTCCCTGGTTCAGTGTCTTTCTTCCCTCTACGTTCTCGAGTAACTGTTTTCTTCACTACTTCTCCACGTTCAAATGATCCACACCTTCACACATAATCCATAGTCCCCGTGGATACAACACTAAAATTTTCTAATATAAAACATTTATCACACGAGAGGATAAATTTCATGAGCAAAGAAAATATGTCATTACATGAAGTGTAGAGGTGGTGACTTTTTCAGGAACCGCTGTGCAAAACTACCGAGCTCTTTCCATCCTTGTTTTGTCAAGCTTCTTCCATCATGCACTCCAAGATTCTCATCAACAAAGGTTTTCTGAGAATGGAAACCAAACACACACAACCACACTTACAATATTCTATTGTATTTTTCTTCTCAAATTTATGGAGTCTAAAAATTCAAAATTACAGCAGCAAAAGGTAAGCAGATTTTTTTTAAAAATTGCTATTGCTGGCCATCAACAACAGCAGACAAAACTTTCAATTGCTGTCTTTTAATGTAATAGTGACTATCAATTACAGTTGCCATACAGCCAAGGACACTATTTGTGCAGTGAATGTTTTTGGTTTTTTTAATACAAGATGGAATCCCTCACAACTTCGAAGCTTCACTGAATAAGGGCAGTTTTGGGTCTATGACCAAGGAACCATGTAAATGTATCAACAACAAGACAACATGTATTGTACTCCACTTATGACAGGATGCATTGGTATGTTTTAAATTAATAATAGCTTACCAGCTTTTCAGAAAACTCTGAAGGCTGAAATTTAACAAACTCTAATGTGAATGCTTGGGCTTTCTGTCTGCCTGCATCTGCTATTAATGCTAGAATGTGAGAGTCTAGCGCAGCCTCTCTTGGGTTAAGAACTGTAAAGAATTGAAAAAAAGCATTCTCTTATTACCTTTCAAGTTCAAATTAACAGAAAGACTTTCATATTTTTATGGCACAAAATGAGAATTCCCTTTGCTCTAATTAACAGCCAGCAGACAAAATTTAATTTTGTTAATTATTAACCCCTGCCAGTCACAATTATACATACCTCGCATAAACCTTTGATTTTGCTCCTCGAGAATCTGGTTCAAAACATCTGATTCTGGATTGGTCAGCTCCTGCCGATTTTCTAGTTTAAAGAGCAAAACAGACAATTTTAAGGAACAAAATGCCATTAAACCTGATATCTCCCAAATTTTGTTCAGTAAATTTGTTTTTATGGTAAAACTTGTTATTTGGAGTCCCCAGAACACATAAAAAAGATGTTGGAAAGCAGTTTTTTAATTTTTGTTTGTTTAGATACAACCTGCCCTATAAAGATGACACCGGGATGATGTGAGAGAAAAGAACCTCTTTGCACAATATGAGAGCAATGTAGTGTTCATAAGTTTAAAAAACTTATAAGGAGAATGTATCATGACATGGCTTAAAACATCTGAGGCAGAGGGATGTATTGCACTTTTGATTAAAAAGGCCGGCTATCCCTGCAGGGCACACTCAAACTGTTGACACTGACAGCCGCATTAATTGCTCTTCCATCTACTTTTCCTATCCCCTTCCAGGCTGAAAAAAACATTAAAAAAAAAATAACACAAAAAATAACACAGCAGGTTTGTGACAAAGAGTTGCACTGGAGTATGTTGGCCTAAAGTTTCTCATATTATTATCTGAATGGCCTGTCCATTCAGTACAAATGTCGTTGGGAAGGCCGGATTTTTCTGCAGTATTCAGGACGATGAAGAACGCTTGTTGTTCCTAGGATGTTTCACAGGAGGCACTGAGCTTGTAGATGTTTGCCATATACAAATAAGAGAAAATCTTAGATTTCTGATGCCACAAAGGAATTTTTTTGGTGTTATTGTAAGATTTTTATTCTCTTCTGGTTCAGCATCATCATGATGCTGTCCATTCCCAGCAAAGTCCTGGCAAGGGTAATGCAAGACAGACTAGTGCATACTATAGGTTATTCTGGACACTAGATAAGAGACTGAGACCAGGACAAGCAGGGTTTCGTAAGGTCATGGACTGACCACATCGCCACCCTCCGTATCATCAAGCAGTCTATTGAATGGCAATTCTCCCACTATTTAACTTTTGTGGCATTTCAGGAGGCATTTGACAGTGTAGACAAGGACGTCATCTGGAGGTTGATGAACCGCTATGGTATTGTGCCTCCTAAGCTCATAAACATTATCGAGGGGTTGTACGAAGACTTATCCTGCCAAGTTATCCACACTGGCAAATTCAATTAAACCTTTCATCATGAAGACTTACATAAGACAGGGTTGCATATTTTCCGGATAGTCATAGACGGGATTATGCGTAAGACAACCCAAGACACCACCAGTATCCAGTGGAACTTCATCAAACAGATAGAGGACGTAGTCTTTGCAGATAATATTAGTTTTATATCTCATCGGCAACAGCATACACAAACCAAACTGAATAGGCTATCCGCTATCGGACAAAGCGGAGAACATTAGCCTAAAAGTCAACAAAAAACCTGAAGTAATGCGAATTAACAAGCAGAAACTCCCAATCCAACTTCAAGGAAAGAACATTAAGGACGCCTTTAATTATTTAAAACGTACGAAAATTAAAAATTTAAAAAAAATCATTAACCAAGTTTGAAATTTAAAGTGATTTACACATTCTTCGAGGACACTCTTTCTAGGTGTGAAAATTAAAAATCGTTGGCGCCTGCTATCAACGGTCGCTCTTGAAAATTAATTTTTGTCATTGACATACCAAGGAGAGCACCAATTGCGGCGTATGATTCTTGTCGTATAGTACGTCTTTCACTTTCTGACTGATGTCTCGTTGTCCGCTTGACAATTTCCTCGAGCTGTTCCAAAGGAAAGTCTTCGTCTTCTACATCTGTTGCAACAGTTCTCTTACCCGCCATTTTCGAGTAAACATAAGCATTGGTGTAAAATCTGGATTAATAAACAACACATTATTTTAAATAAAAATCTTTTTAATGTAATATTTTATGAAATAACAAATACAAAATAGCCAAACATTCAGATAATACAATAAATTTTTATAAATCAAGATTTACTTAAAAGGAACATTACTTTCTTTCATTTTATTATCACTGACTATTTTTGATTGACAGGAAGTTTCGGTAGCAGACTACGTTTTCGTCAAGATGTTAGATTTTGTTATTTTTGCCGTTACTTTCGTCGTCATCCTTTTCATATTAGTGATATGGCTTTATCCGGTATGTCATTGAGCATCGTGGTTTCAAAATTTTTAACTGGAATGATTTGGATAAGCTGTACACAAGTTTTTGTTACCATGCTGACGTGTTCTTTTTCTCAAGAAAGTACAAGAATATCAAAGATGGTGTATAAAACTAAGCAAATGCATGTTCACTGTCAGCCCCTGTAAGATATTTTCATAAATAGTTTAAAGTGACATTTATAATTAAAATCAAGTATCTAAGGCATTAATAGAGCAAGACAAACATTGGAATAGTGATTCGGAGCTGACAGCATTAACTGTTATTATTTGTGCTCGTTCTTTACATTCTCTTGAAGGGGAGCAGATTATGAATGAATTAGATTACATATACTTTCAAAAGATCCCAAGTCACTGACTATTTATTAACAGCTATGATATCTTATATTTTACAGACATCCAGAAAGGTAACAACAGTTCCTGGTCTGGAACCATCAAATAAAGAGTAAGCAGTAACTTTTTCAGTTTATATGTATATTTTAAAGGAGCTACTGCATAGTTTTTATTTGGATAATTTGGTTATTTAAACTGAAGTCAAAAACTAATGAGTTAGGCAATCCATTTTGGAAAGAACATAACCCACTCACTCGTCTAGTACAACTATAAGACTGCACCTTTTATTATGTCAGCATGTACAACAGGTATGATATAACCTCTGTTTAAAGCTCTGCACTTGATATTAAGAATAACAGTGAAAAATATCACAGATAGCTATGATGGTTTAGTTGAGCTTAAACATAGCATTGATTGGAAAGAGCCACCTTACAAAATACCAGCACAAACCAAGACGATTTAACTGTATCTTATTTAAAGTCATTGGTGAGATTCCATCACTTTGAGGGTCGGAAGGGAAAGGTTGCTTAGCCTTTAGCTTGTACACACTTGTTTCTAGTTCACTATTCAACTATTTAATATGGATTTTATTTGTTCATATAACTTTGGATAAAAACAAATTGCATGTTTATGTAACTTTCATCACACATTTGGCCTCAAGGGTATTGCGAGTTACCAACTATTTTGGGTATGTAAGTAAAAATAGAAAATGTTCTTTTCTGATGGGGTGAAAAAATAACTTGTCAATTTTATTTTATTTACAATTCAGTGATGGTAATCTCAGTGACATAACACGTGCTGGAAGTCTGCATATGTTCCTGATTGACCTACATAAACAGTTTGGCCCAATAGCTTCCTTCTGGATGGGAGAGCAGCTTGTTGTTAGTATTGCTTCTCCTGAGTTGTTCAAGCAGCAAATGAGTGTGTTTGATCGGCCAGGTCAGCTCCATGTTTTAACATTTTCTACAGGCAGCTTAGTCTAAATGCTTAGTTTTGCTAGTAATATTATATTGGGCTTGAATAGACATGATTTGTGTGCGTTGGTACATGCATGTCTGTGTGTGTTAGACGTATACATTTGTATATCTAAATACCAAATATGCATCAACTATTCCTAAAATTTGCATGATTTTTCAGCAAGATTTCACTTGCTTTGTTAATCTCCCTTTGTTAACACATTTTTCCATTTTAAATTGTTATCATCATAGTATTTTAACACAGGTACTAGGTTATTTTTGCTTTCAGACTCAATTTTTCTAACTTTAATGTACACTTTTGTGAATATAATCTTATTTCACTCTGTGGCAATACTGGTATTTTATTTATTGGTTATCCCAGATAAAATGCTTTAAAAATAATGACTTTTGTTATACCTTAACTGTTGAAAGCATTTGTTTTATTCTGAAAACTTTCTGAATTTCAGACCAAATGATATAAAAAAAACTTTTTTTTGCAGGTGACCTATTTCAGATTATAGCACCTTTGTGTGGTCCTACCAGCATCCAATTTTTGAATGGTGCTGAAGGGCGTGGACGTAGACAGCTGTATGATAAAAGCTTCCTCCATGAAAATCTACATGTTTACACAGAAGGACTCCAGAAGGTACATCCAGAAATGTCTAATGTGGAGTTAATAATCTGATTGGCACCATTTGTTTTTAAAATGTATTTGCATGTCTGATCACCCATCCTTTGAGTAATTTTGTCCTTTGTCTCCACTGTGTAAATAATCACTACCTAGAATTTTTTGTCCCTATGCCATACCAAACTTTGACATGCTGAATTTTAATACCCAGGCGAATCTGACTTCTTATGATCCTTTCGCCACCTGGATAAGCTTATGTATGGGAATATTTGTGTTGTAGCCATTCAGAATATATATTCTTTTGGATTAAAAAAGATAATTTTTTTGTTAGCATTTTGTGAATCAAAGGATAGCTTTTTCATCAGGTGCTTACAAGTACCCTTAAACCAACATTTTATTTTCTGAAAATGGTTTAAAATTACTATTTCTTTGATAAAGATACAAGTCTTTTGTTTTTTCTTTAGTTGTCATATGGGTGTTGGTTTGCATGTGACAGATTTCTAAAGAGATGGTGACCAAGTGGGGCTCTTTAGTGAAGGAGGAGCACATTCCCCTACAGCAGTACATGAAGGCATTTGCAACGAAGGTGGTGCTACAGTGTACTTTAGGGGCATTTTTCCTTGATGACAAAGAGGTCTTTAACTTCAAGCAGCACTTTGACAAGGTCTTCAGAATCTTTTTTCATGGGTATAATGTATTAAATTCTTAACTGCGAAAGTTTTTTTTTTTAAGAGATAGTACACAGATGCATGATTTAGACAAGCAAAAGTGTAAGAACCATACACTATAGGGGAAGTATAATTTATTTTAGGACCCATCTCTCATTTATATTTTAGTTATGCTTCTTTTCAGATGGCAGAACAGGTTTCACAACTGAATAGCTATTCATTTTTTATATATCTGCGTGTGTGTGTGTGTGTGTGTGTGTGTGTTGGTACAGCTTATTTAAAAGAATTATTGAATTATTGTCTTCATCAGTTTCTGAAGTATTACATGAAAATATGATAAAAATAAAAGCTAATATTTTGTAGGCATGGTCTGAGCTGGAGCATCGTTTGCAAGACCCATCCATCCCACCTGAAGACAGTCCCAGAGGAAAGGCATTCAGAGAGGGTAATGATGATGACACTATAATGATAATATAAATGATACCATTAACAATATCAAAACAGAAATGTCTTTTGGAGTAGAGATAGAAAATATTCAGTCTAATCTAGGTGTCAAAAGTCCTTTCCTCTTAATTCTTGCCATAACAAATCGGGTTTTTTTTAGTACTCCATCCTGCTAATTTAACTGTAGTTTCTGTTATTACAAATGGCACCCAGAAATTTGCTTTGAAAAATCTAACTCAGCAGGAGGGAGTAAAGTCACATGTAAAGGGTTTTCTGAATGGTATTTTGAACATTCTGTGCCTAATGCATATGCATAATCATAGGTGGGACACAATGCACAACTAGCCGGTACCTTTACCTAAGTAGGAGGTGTGTTCGTTCTGAATGTTGTGTAATATTATTCAGTATTTGAATTTGTTTCTCTCAAGCATTTAGAAGATAACTTTCCACTTTGCATCTCCTTGTGTATATGACTGTTAGGACAGGTGAGTATAGTGGTTGAAATATGCTGGAATGAGGTAGCTTCTGCTATCTAAATATTCACCATGCAAACAATTTTCTGAAACTAGATACACTCAGAAAGTGAAGTTTCATTCTAGTCTCTTTTTTTTTTCCAAGTCAGATTTTGTGCAGTTGTCTCAAATTGCGTAATTCGTTTTAGCATATTTGCATGCATTCAGCTTCAAGTTATTTATCACGTGAGGAAGATATTTTTTTGTAGGCTGGATTTACAAATGTAATGCAGGCATATAAGAGCTCTGTGTAATTTTGGTAAGCCATTACTGTGATATCTCAAAATTTGGAATTGTTGTGTGCTGAAGAGAGAGAAGGTAGTGGAAGATTGGGGAGGGAGGGGGAAGATAAAAGGCTAATGTAGAGATCAGCAACAGATGCTGGTTTAACGGAAAGTACATCAGCAAAAATTTAAAGCATGGTCCAGAAAATCAGGATGCAAAGGTTTAGGTCAAAGACATAAGTAGCATAGATACTGGCTGATGGGAAATTGTAGAGAAGAGTGAGAGTGCATTGAAAGTTTGTAATTATGATCTTGAACGTTTATTTGATCATCAGCACTGAAAGGTCTTCAAGGAATTATCAAAAGAGCACTGCAGCACAGGGAGAAAAATCGACTTGACAACAAAGAATCTCTAATTGTGGACCATATTTTATCTGTCCACAAAGACGAGGATGCTCAGACATCAGACTGCTTGTCCTATCTTGTTTATGGGATCCCAGCAGCTGGCAGTTGTAAGTCTTCACTATTTCAACTGCTAAAATGTTACATAGTGCTACCGAGATAAATGTTAAAGCTATGTTTGACATTGTACTAGTACTTGCCTTTTGAGGTCATCTTATGAATAGCCATATTCTTTTATAGATATATCTACTCATAACCCTAATCATATTTTTAATTACCAGCTCTGTGTATCCAGTCAGTGCTAGAAAGGTGCTATGAAATACCAGATTTTGTAGTCCTGGTACATTGTTGTATCAAGTTTACTCTGATTAGCTAGTTTTATTAACTGGGCTTAGCTGTTTATATTAGATGTTATTTTCCATATTCTGAACAAGCCAATTTCATTTGCAAAGTCCAAGCCTTTAAACATCAACATATCTGTGGAAAGAAATAGACCAACTCCATGTACCAGTTTAGAACTGTGTTTCACATTTTTTCTCAGATGCATGACAGTGGCTCTGGGGAACTGAGCGTATGGGTGGAGGTTACACATCAAAGTCTGTACTCTAGCCTGACCACCCACACTAATATAGACAGAGGATGATAATAATCACAACATTGGCTACAGTTAAAGTAACACCCTACACAGCTCATGAGCCACCACCCTGCTCTTCCCTGCTCTTCCCTGCTCCACAAGACATATATAATACTTGAGTCAAGAAAAAAATGGAGTTTATTATAGAACAGGCAGATTAAGCACAATATTTATACATTCAAACTGCAAGGGTGTCCCAATACCATGAGCTATTCATACTTCCAGAAGCTACACAGTGCTGCCATCTCGTTAGATCACCCATCCACACTCTCACGCACAGATCCACATGCATGCATACACGCACAAGGCAACATCCGCTTAACTCTAGGGGTTATTACCACCATCCTTGCATTGCAAATGCATTGCTGCTCTCCTGTTTTATACGTGACATTGATCCTAAACTTGTGGCGATTCTTCCAAAATGGTTGGTGCCACACAGTTGACAAGCCCTGGTCCTCAGGCAGAAACAGCAAGTTTACAGTAGACAGTCACCACACACCGGTGAAGTCGCCTACTGACTGTACACCTTGTACACATCGTCACTCAGTCTTCCAAGACAGTGATTACTGCTTAACTGAATTGTAGCTGCAGCACCCAGTACTAAGTGCCAAAGTGTGCAAAGCTACTAATTGTCACTGAACAAATACTACTCTGATGGGTCAGATTTTCCTGACTAGTATATTGAAATATTCGCAAACATCCAGATTTTCTTTTTTTCTTTGTGAATAGGGAACTTTTCCAGCAGACTTTGCCATTGAACTCCTACCTCTCACAGGTAGCTGAAGTCCTGTTCTACCTCCATACTCGACAGGATAAACTCTAATATGGCTTAGAAACATACTCCCAATCTTCCATTGGTTGTAGCTTTGACGACATAGTCTTTTTTAAGGGTAAAAAAGAATTTGACCTATTTATGTACATGGGGTTAGCCGATGGCCAACATGTGGGATCTCAGTTCTCATTAAATGAAAGCAATAATTTATTTAGATTTTGAAAATTAAAAGCTGATAATGAACAGTGCGTTAGCAAGTGACTGAAAAAACATTTTGCATTTCTCTTGTAGCCTGTCCAGCCTCCGATCAGCTTCCTCTAAGTAGTCTTTATTTTTTTCCATTTTCATCATGCGCAGTTTAGTGTCGAAAGATATGCAATTCTCATGTCTTTATTAATTCATAATACTTTGTTGTTTGTGTAGTGCTGACTTGGTGCCTCTACTTTCTTGCAAGCCATCCAACCATTCAAGATAAGCTAAAGCAGGAACTCAGTGGTGCTGGCGATTTCTCTCCCAAAAGTTTGGAAAAGCTCAGGTATGAGCAGGTATCAGTATTAGATGTCTTTCTATGATATAAAAGGATTATTAGTACTTGTGTAAGTTATATGTATCACTTTTTACTTGATGTTTTAAGAGAAATATTGGTAAATGTCATATCTTGATGTTAATCAAGAGCATATTACTACCTTCTGTGATATGCTCTAGTGTAATTGTCGAAGGACTGTAGAGTGTATGAAGAGAATAAAGTTTGATATTTGTGGTACAGAATAAAACATAAATTTAGTAATGGAATAAAGCTGATCTTCATAAGCTGAATTCATTCTTTTATTTTTCAATAAATTAGCAAACTCTGGCAAATAAAAATTCATTTATTAAATGCATATTGCATAGTCAAATCATTTTAAGCTACCATGCTACTATTTAGCTTAAAGCTATTAGTCTACAGCTGATAACTAATTTGCTGGTATAAGTTGTGAGGATCTCATGTTAATTTGCATGCAAGTTAATAGAATCCTCATTCTGTGGTGTTTTCAGGTATCTGAGACAGGTCCTGGAGGAGACTTTTCGTTGTGCTGTTATAGTGCCTTGGGCTGCTAGATACCAAGATTTTGACTCGGAGCTTGGAGGTCACAAAATTTCTAAACGGGTAAAGAAATTGTGCATTTACTGTATAAACTAACTACACAGTCATTTCTTTCTTGTGCCACCTACTGTGCTGCTTGTTGAGGTTCAGAAGAAGAATTGTAATGGAGAAATGGACTTTTGTGGGCAAAAGTAGAATGACATTACAGTTTAGAATCTCTGATTATTAAATATCATATTAGCATATTATAGCAAGCATATTTAATTACTAACATATATTTTTTTTGTGAACAGACACCTGTGGTGCATGCACTGGGAGTTGTTCTACAGGATGACAACCTTTGGCCTCTTCCTAACAAGTATGTCTACACTTTTAGAGACGGAACATCTCTGTCCTGATAACAAACACACAATGGGGTTAAACACCATTGTTAAAAACTTGTCTTTTCTTTTGAAATTATAAAAAAGCAGCAAGATCACCTGGAAAGATTTTTTTTCAGTTGCGTAGGAGGATTAGTATTAATCTGATGTTGGCTTCTCCTTGTAGATACTTTATAATATTTTAGCTCCACATACATATGAATGAGTCTTACAGTGAGGCAGACATTTTTTAAGTAGGTTTGTCCTGAAGCACTGATCCATTTTGTTTCTGTCTTTGGAAAGGTTTGACCCAGATCGCTTCTCAGTGGAAAATGGAAAAGACAGGCCAACTCTTGCATTTGCGCCATTTGGATTTGCTGGTAAAAGACTTTGCCCTGCCAAGGACTTTGTTTATCTGGAGGCTGCTGTTCTAGTGGCATCACTTGTCAGCAAGTTTAAGGTCAGCCTGGTTGAAGGTCAGGTTGTGAACCCTGTGTATGGCTTGGTCACAAAGCCTGAGGATGAAATCTGGGTCACTGTGCAGAAAAGAAATTAAAATTTAGCTATTATGCATTGCACTGGTTATGTTTTTGAAGCAAGTTTGGCTTTGATGTGGACAGCTATGGTGGGCTGAGGGAGGAAATTTAAGAGGGGGGAGGAGGAAAACCTGTCAGCCTGAGGAACCACTCAAATTCCAGGTTGAGAAGTCTAGAAGGTAAAGAAATGGGGTCTGTCACAGTGCTGTAAAGTCACACCTCTAAAGTATTGTTATTTTGCATATGAAAAAATAAAAATTTTTGTGCCTTGAACATGAGAGAATTGTTGAAAATGAGGAAAATGTTCTGGAGGTGACTTTTACTCCTCAGAGAGCAGTGAAGATCTGCTCCCATGAGGACAAGAAACTAAAATGTTTCAGAGATAACCTGCTGTAAGATATTTGGTGGGTCACTAGTGTTTAACAATATGTAAACCTTTTGCTCTATACCAGAACAAGTGCTTGTTACATTTCTTGCAAATAATGATTAAATTATGACAGATCATCTTTTAGGGCTTATATGTGCATTCTCAATTCCTATGACATCTTCTTCTGTATGATATTTACTTGTTAAGCATATAAAAAGAAAATAAAAGATTTCTTAGTCTGTATATTGCTGTGATGATTATTCTTTAGGGGTGAAGATGCATCATGCAAGTGTAGTCTGTTCTAGTAAACTAAATATTTATCTCATTAATAATTTTAGTTTTATTTGACAAACATCTATTATATGCATTTCTGTCTGACTCGACTATTTCAAAAATGTTTAAATGAAGTGAAAAAATTTCCAGTGAGAGCTTGCTAATTCCTCAGATTATTTATTTACAATATATGGTTTGAATTTTTGTATGGCATTTATCAGTTCTTGTAGTCATTTTAAAACTACGACCTTTCATGTTTACTTTGTAAATTCATCAAGTCTTTTGGAAACAAGAGCATATGCTTCAGTGAAAAGGTTCATTCATGCACTGGGATAAGAATGCTTCTCGTTCAACACCTGAAAAAAAATGTGTACAAAGGCAAGAGGTTTTAATGCAGGACATCATTTCTCTCTTTCTGTCTTACACACTGCTTTTATTTCTTGGTAACATTACAGCAGTGTGCAAATCTATGAACAAATATTTTATTATAATCATATTAGGTGGAATGCTAGACATTCACTATTATTGCTAATTAGCTTCTTTGCCATGGTGCGTTGATTAAAAAAAATAAAAAAATTATAAGCGGATGCAAGAATGTTTGGAAATTCAGATCTACTCATTACTGAGGCTAAATTTTTAGCTTGGCTATTGCCAGTGCATCTTTCACAAATGTCTGGATTATGTTAATGGGAACATGTCTTAGTAATAATCCTTATGAATCAATTTGCCTGATTTATATGAAGTGTGTCATGAGAAATGCCAATGACTAATGCTTCAGTATAATGAATGCTGTTTGTTTTTCTTATTGCCACCACTTTGTTTACTGATGACAAGTTTAAAGCAAGGCCACCATGAATTTATTTACTTCTTTTCGTTTACTTTAGGATTTCTATAAGAGGACTTTTTTTGTTCATTTGTATTGTTTGCTACAGTACATATATATTTTCTTTTTTTTGTGTGTGTTTCCAAATTTCGTACAATTTTGGGTTTGAGTCTTGTTTATAAAATGTATACATTAATTTCTTTCTTGTTCACTTTGCTTGTATGACTGTTAAGTAATTTCTACTGCAAATTTGAAAGATACATTTTGAACATAACTACAAGCATTTAAAAAAGAAAAAAAAAAGAAGATTCGCAATAAAATTGCCTACACATACAATGAAGTAAATTGATCACATTTCTTCCTCAACCATCAAACCTTTAAGAATATGATTTCTAATACTGTCAGATTTTGTATTTCTCTTCACTGCTGCATAGAAATTCAGAAGCTGTTGGTCTTGATCACTAAAGCTTTAAGAATGTGAGAAACAAGGATGGAGTGAGGTTTATGTACGCCATT
This sequence comes from Pomacea maculata, assembly GCA_004794325.1. Taxonomy (NCBI): domain Eukaryota; kingdom Metazoa; phylum Mollusca; class Gastropoda; order Architaenioglossa; family Ampullariidae; genus Pomacea; species Pomacea maculata. The sequence continues at coordinate 14,507 of SRHC01001470.1, read as the reverse complement.
TCACACACTTGCAAAGACGCACGCAAAGAGAGACAGCAAGCGTGAGATGTGTTTGCTTTTCTGTTGCTTTGCTTTTTTTGATTCAAGCATCCTTAAACATTTGTTGGTTATTGTGAGTCTTCAAAAGGGTGCAGGTTTTCTAGTCTCATTTTTGGAATTATTTTTGTTCTTGGTCATAAAACTGAAAGATAATCAGTAATATTTGAAAATGTATTTTTTTTCTTTGTGGTCTTGGTGTTTGTGAATAATAATTAATGCAAATAAAGAATACCAGAAAATTCTATGAATGTTTTTGTTCACTTATATCTCCTTTTTTCATAGATTCTAATTGCAGAAAATGTTTTATATAGCAGGAGCCGCCAAGGGCGGCATCATTTTTTATTAATGGTGTTTACAAATGGGAGATTTGCTTTTGAGAATCACTAAAATTGATTTTCTCTAATTTCTCCATTTTCTCCAAGTGTTCACATTCAGACCTGGCGCAGAAGCTGTTGGCATGTAGTAGACGGTAGGGGAGTAGATTTCTGATTGTTGGAGGCCTGCTCGGACCTGTGTATGGAAAACTGACCTCTTGCTCACCCATTAAACTTTGGTACCTGCATGACTGATCAGAGAAAGTGAGCTGATAAGCAAGGAACTATTCTTTTGTGTTTTAGCATCCACCCCAATTATGGACCGACTCCTTGCTAATATCACTGAAGCTCGAAACCTGTGACAGCAAAGCCACCTAAGTAAAGAAACCGTGGTTGTCTTGATATCTTACTTATCTACTTCACATAGAGTCGAGGTGCGATTAGCAAGAAACGCGAGGTCCCTTTGCCACGAAATTTCTTACAGCTGTGTTCATATTACTTTCTATCATGGGTAGTCGACGGTTAACAGGCAGCAGCAGCAGAGCGAACGAACGAGAGAGTGAGAAAGGGAAGGAGGGATCGCACTTATGCCATTCCGCATCAACAAATGGTGTGAGACGGCATGGCTCAATCAGCAGACATATACATATACATGTATATATATTCCGATCCTCCTAAACACACGTGACATCCAGTGTCAGGCCTACGCCGCAAGGAAGCTGACATTTAGAAGGAATGCACCCTCCGTGTTGTGCGCCTGTTGAAAACATGGGGTAGTCGACTCAGAGTTGTAATACAGTAGTGGGTGGGTGGAGAAGTTATCTGCAGGTCAAGAGCAGCTTGGATACCGGTATTCCTTCAGAGTGTCAGCTTGCTGAAGTGTTTGTACATATATATATATACAAACGAATGAACACGGGAAGAAAACTGCATGTACACATGCGCACAGGTGAGATAGGGGAAGATCAAAGAGATTGTAGTAGAAAATGATTCATTGATAATTTCTGTGTAGGTATTTTGTAGGGGATGGTGAAGGTGCATCTGATGATGGCATTGGCAGCAGGTGTCTGGTGAAAAACAGCAACGCATGCACACAGGTGGAACTCGCAGGCATGCAAGCAACTATGTGCAGTTTTCTGGGACGGTTATGTAAGTGATGTACATCTGACTGGGGAGCTCAACTTGCTCACTATGCTTGCTGAAATATGCATGACAGCATGTATGATAACATCTATTGGCACCAATCGTTTCTAAGAAATGTTCACATTTCAGTAGACAAAATTATAACCTATTGTTTTGCATATATCACGAAAAAAAATGCTTTTGTTTTGCAAGTGTTTTCTTCGTGTGTCTGTTATCTCGACAACAAAGATGGATGTGCGACGGATCGGAGAAAAAGCAAAGGAAGTCGTGTCGGCCGGGTGAATTACCTATCTGTTGATGTGTACAGGTGGGAGTCTCATGAGTAAACTCGAGAAACGCAGATGTTCTTGTTTTTCTTCCTGTTCTGCTCTAAGACAACAATCTGCTATGCACGAATGAATAAGCCTCTTATGAGATATTCATTTCAAAACGCGAACATACAGAAAAATATTTATTATTGTTCGTCTTGCCCTGATCAAGGCCAGATTGTCTTTACCAAACTGAAGGCGGTTCGAGACTACAAAGCAAAGTGGCTAAGACAACAAACTGAAGAAAGCGATTTGTGATGGGTCTGAATATATTAGGGGATTTTTCTTTCTTGTTTTCTTTCTTTCTTTCTTTTTAACGAGGCTTTTGGGAATTCCTGTGCCCTCACTGAAAGAGCTGGTGAGGCATAAACTTTTCAGGCAGACAGAAGAGAGTTTGATGAATATCGATTTAGATGAATCGTGTTTTCGTCAGTTTCACAGTGAAAAAATGCAGTCAAGGGATAATTAATTTTATCGATTTTCTATGCCTCTGCAGAAAGATCGGGAATATTTACGTCTGTCCCTTCGGCTTTTCCCTCCTGCAGGACTATAACTCCTTTAAGCAGGAGAAATAAAGGTCGTTAAAATGGTGAAATTTTAAAAATTATGCCCGAACTCCAAATTGTCATAGAATTGTAACGCAGTTTATTGAACATTTCATGCCAACATTGTACGAAAAGTCCATTTTTTCAGACATTTTAGCAGTTCAGTTTTGGCTTTCTGAAGTAGCTTTAACATGTTTGTAAATATGAGGTCACTCAGATGTCAACATCCAGCCCGACTGCGCAGCCAGCTCCTGGACAGAAATCCTGTCACGTGTTTGCTGTTTACAGTCACCATGAAGATTCGGATGCACATTGATTAATTTTATTGTCCGTTTCCCGCAATGTATACAGGGCATTTGATGACTCACTCAAAAGTGATTGTCAGGGTCTTGAAGTCCGTTGCTGTAGCAACGTGTCCTCTTCTAACCTGCATGCTAAGAACACGACATTGATTCGATACAGTCATATTTAAAATAAAGCAATTAAAGTGTCTTCAAATTTATGAGCTAATTTCACTGTACGCAAACGAAAAAAAAAAAGCATTTTTATCGAGAAAATTCTTGAACTAATGTTGAATTTCGCTATATTCTCTCATCATAAAACACCGTAAATTACAAATTGCGATCAGGTATAAACCACGATAGCTTCCCGAGATGATCAAGCAGACGAGTCTTCTTGTGACGTCAGTCTCCTTATGACGTCACACGCACAGGAAGTGTGTGAGGTCATTGCGAAGATTTGACGTCATTTTATTCGTATGACGCACTCTGTGTGTAAGGCTTGTAAGGCTCTGTCTGTCGGAAACTGATGAAAAGACAATTTTGAATCTTTTCCATCTTTTCGTGGCAATCGCGTGCAGCACATTCTCGAGGCATGGTTGTCACTATGGAAACCACACGTCATAGGGTCACGTGACGGAGAACGAGACTTCGTGAAAGCAAAAAAAAAAACATTGTCTAATGATATCACGAACTTTTCAAAACACGCCATATTGATACCTCGTCAGTTATGTATTATGTATTGTATTTATCAGCCCCGCTTCACTGTATCATCTGTTTGTGTGTTGCTGCTATAAATATTGGTGCAGCCTACGTGTAAGTGGGAACTGAATTTGCATATGCACTAAACGTGTCAAATGGACACCATCCAGACAAGAGCCATTAGAGGAAGGATTTAGAGGGTCGATGGATGCCATGGCTTCAGTTGTTTGATGTTCAAGCGCCACCTACCCTCATCTTTATGTGGCCTGGCCATTCTCTCAGCTCCAGGGTCGCCGTCTAACGGGCTGCTATCTCGTGTTATTGCATCCGCGCTTTGATGAAGGATTTAGTGCCCATAAGCTTCTGGTTCATTCCCCATCTCTCTGTCGAGTTGCTGGGTCGGTTGTTTACGCTTATCACTGATATAAAGTTGTGTTTGTCGTGCTTGTCTGCGTTTATGTTAAAATTAATTATTGTAATGATAGAGGCTTTCGTTTTTAAACTGGAATATGTGGTGTGTTTTTGCTAGGAATGAATGTTTAAGCTCATCTTTCTTAAAGCTCGTCATGTCAGCGTTTTACTTGAAGTTGTCCACAAAACGAAAAGACGAAAAGAAAATCTTGGAAAGAATAAGTATGAAGTTCGTTAGACATTATCTCACACTTCTCACAAAGGAAGCCGGTGTTTATTTAGTCCATCATTTTGTCAGCTTCTGCCCGCAACAGCTTGCCATGAATACGCCCCGACTGCTGTGTCCGTGTGTCCGTGTGTCCGTGTGCATGATGCCCTCGTCAGCAGTTGCTCGCGTGCTCCTGCGTGCACCCGTGTGCTTATGTTTGTGCGTGCATGCGTGTGCACGCGCCTGTTGCGCTAATGAACTAGACGCACAGCTATTACCAGGTTAAAGATAGACTAATGATAGACACAAGGACGAAGCATTCCAAGTCAGCTGCCAGCTTTGTTTTTTTCTTACTCTCGCTCTATTCTCTATGTGTGTGTGCGCGCGCTTGTGTGTGTGTGTGAGAGAGAGAGAGAGCCTTGATTAGTCTAGATTTACGATTTCAACATGTCTTTCAGATAACAAGCAGGTCTGGCATAAATGGAAGCTGTCGTCAGACAGGCAAAAAGCGAGCGATTGAGGAAAAGACGAAGAGGCGATGAGTAACCGAAACAAGAGCGAACGAGGGAAACAGTTTAAGAAAATGTGCATCTCTTCTGTCTTAAATGTAACTGTGGAAATGAGTGCATAGCACTGCCTGCCTCCAGTGTTTGTTACTGAGGAATGCAGCTATCTGAGCAAAGAACAACAGCTGGCGAGATCACGTGGTGTTAACAAGTGATTTTTAGACTGCACATGGCAAGCTCGCAAGTTTCCCAAGTGAAGGACTTTGGCGAGGTCAGCAAACGGCCGTTCTGTAGGCCTTCATCGTTTGAGGTCTCGTCGGAAATATTCTCTTGCCACACTTGTTCATTTGTTTTTTCTCCCACAGCTAATCTTGTCGCAAGAAGCTGGTGGCTAAGAAAGAGTATTGGAGTGCCTCGATAGTCTTCTCCACAGAGGAATGAAGATTATTTCTGATTCTTCTGTTGTCAGGTTTTTTATTTGGAAAGTAAGACATTCAAGGAAAGCATTACTTAATTCATAGAAACATTTGAACAAAATAAAGGTAAGTACAGTTTTTACATGGAGATATTTTGTAGACAGATAATGAGAGTGTTATGAAGAAGTGAATTGTGTGTATTGACTGATGAGCAGATTTCGCTCACAACAATACGATATTAATCGTACAGAAGGAAACAAACGGGGCTGAAGCATGATTAAGGTGGTGGTGAGTACTGATATCTTAAAAAAAAACAATATTGAACATTTGAAAATGTCTGTGCATGCATGAGTGCGCGTGTGTACCTGTGCTCGCATGAGAAAGCAGAGAGAGAGAGAGACAGTGAGAGAGGGCGAGAGAAATTTGACCCATGTGTCCAGGACAAAAAAAAAAATTGTATGCAATTTTCTAAACATCAGAAACATTTGTCCAACAAATTAAATGAGCGCTCAATTTAAAACTTCTGCTTGCATTACTTGCAAAATCTTCACTCTTCCCGTGGAAAGTCTTCACTTTTTATATGCACATTAAAATGCTGAAGAAACTTTCTTGCAATCATGGAAGTAAGCGGTAAAAAAGTCTACGCCACTTTCGCAAATATTACACACTTTGATCTTTTGGAATTTTACACCAGTGAAAGCTCTGACACTTTCATGCTTCTGAGCCTCTTCAATCATTTTTTGGTTGCCGCCTGTCTTGGAGAAACTTAGCTCTGTCTGGTTACCGCTCATGTTTAAAAATCTTGTTGCTTGGCACGACCCTCAGGCGTAGGAGTCACGGTCTGCCTGAGACTTGGGAGGACAGATAGTTTGATGACTTGACCTCTGACCTTCCTGCAACGTGAATCGATTGAGAGGCTGATCCCGTGGCTCGCTGTTGTAAGATTGCTTATCGCCGATGGACGCTTTCATCTTTCGTCTCGCAAAAGGCAGAGAAGCCTGAAGTTCATAGGCTGCTCTCGGCCAGAGGTATCATGAGGCTTACAGGTTGTCAGCCGAATTCCCCCTAAACAAACGAAAGTTGTCGAGGGAAACGTTTATGCGCATGCGCAAGGAAACGAGCTCTCTAAATTGAAGACACTAAAATCTCGCGTTGCACGAAGCCTTTCGTTTTTAACAGATTGATTATAGTTGACTTTCTTTCCTTGAATTTTTGCTATTTATTTATTTTGTTAAATAAAATACTCATGTAAAATTCACAATTTATATTTTCAACATCCATTTGGAATACCTGTGAAGATATTCATAAGATATTCAACTTTGACAGTTGCTTAATATGGCGTGTCGACTGTGGAAACACATGTATATTCGAGTCATCCAAAATTCGCACGACGGACGAGGAACTAATTGTAGAATGGCTTGTGTGAATAGAGTTCAATCCATCATTTCTGTAGCATTTGGCAAGTATCACCTCTGCTCTCAATCAGCAACGACGACTGTAATATTCTTAGGGTCAGCAGGTCAGCTAGGGAGGAAGGGGCTTTGTCTGATCTAAAAATATCCTGAAGGCTTGGGTGGGAGAATGTGATATGATGTGGTTGAAGATTACTAATTATTTGCCTTGTTGACGACTTTTGTGAATTTCATATATCTCGTAGAAACTCTACCATACTACGTACAGTTTAAGAATGAACCTGATATGACTAAACATGACATTAAAATAACTGAATAAATAAAGGCACATATCCTCCTCCCATTATAAATGGCCTAAAAAAGTATCCATTTCAAGATTGTGGAGCAAGCTGTGAACGGGTAAAGGCGAGATATCATAACTGAAATGTAAGCATGGAAAGAACGGCAGAGCGTCAGCTGGGGAGGAATACACAACCATCGCCGTGGACATGTGAGGAGCAAGAAATCAGTTCTGAGAAGGTTTCAGACGGTTAGCAGCTGCTGCTGTCTCACGCCTCAACGACTCTCTAGCTCTCCCCTCCTCCGTGTTGGCGAGTCGGCAAAGTGACAACCAAAACTGTTTATTGCAACTCGACCGACAGCGGCGACACGAGGGTCTAAATGGCAAAGCGATGTTGCCCTTTTTATTTTTGCTAAAGCTAGCCACAACCACGGGGACCTTCATTATTTATTCCCGATGGTTTCTGCTGGAGTTTTCATTGCAGTTGTAAGTCTGCAGAAAGGTAATCTCACTTTCGCTAACTCTCCGAGAAGGTGGGAGAGGGGATGTCAGTCGAATGTTCAAGCTTCTTAAAGCATCTAAGAAAAAGAAAAATTAAATTTTCTTCTTAAAGGATTTAACAGGGGTCCAAAAAAGTTGTTTGATGTTCCGTCTATCGTTAAATTCACAACTGAATCGTTGTATAGATTATTTTTCTAGAATCGCCAGAGAGATTAACCGACACGGCAGGCTGTGGACAGCACTCTCTTCATCATCTTTCTCTTTTCTTTCTTCTTTAAACCGTGTATATTTCCAATGCCAGGGAAAGAATGCAGCACACGCACGCACGCACGCGCGCACACCAATCCTGGGCCCTTGGAACCGTCCACTATTTCACTGATTTCTCTGTGGGCTGCATCAGCAGGTCATCCAAAAATCTGCTGCATCAGCTCCTGACGATCAAAGACCATACTTTATGATTATTTGGTGTTTTTATTTCAAGTCGATTCTCTTGTTCATTTCAAATGCTTTGGGGAATTCATCTTTTTGTTAGCGTTTGCCTCCTGGTTCCAGAACACTTTTGATCCCAAGCACAATGGCTGAGCACAGCAGCGAGCGAGGGAAGTGCGCTTGAAGCACGAACTTTGACCTTAGAGTACGAATAACGAAGACATAAAATATAAAAGGCATTAGGTGAGAGACTGCGTAGTGCAGTTGTGTGACTAAGGGAGATGCCACGCAAACAAAACAATGACTAATATAGGCTAGTGAGGGGCTGTTGGCTGTAAGATATTTAGTAAACGGAATGTAGAAGGTGATACTCTAACCTCTTCTTCAGTCAACTCGTTTTCAATGGTTTAAATCAATGTTAGCTCCCCTTATAAGCCAGGCACCATTTGCTGGGTTGGCAGGGGCTATAGGCCTCAGTGCTGCTACCAAATGAAGGACATTAATTAACCCCACGGCTGAAGTAAGGTGACCCCGGTGGCGCAATGGTTGCGCTTGTCAACAGGTTTAGAGAAGATTCCTTGTCCTGGGTTCCGCTTTCGTTTTGGGCATGTTCTTCCTTCTCGTGGCCGGCGGCTGATTGTTTTTTTTTACAGGTCTGTTGAAGGGGGCGATTTCGGAAACTTTCAGAAGTGTGATGTCAATGACATTCCGTTGACCCTTCTCCCACAAAAAACAAACAAACAAGAACTATGAAATTATACAATTCATGATGTAATGGCGGGAGGCAACGTTTCCTAAAACCCAAAACAAGTGTGACAATGATTTAAATTTAAATATGTTAATTTAGATTTCAGCTTTCCAGGCACACGCGGGGATCACCAGAATAATTTTTTTTTTACGCGTTGTTCAGTACATTGTCATACCAAAGTTTCGTGGTTTTAACGGTCCAGGGAATAAATGAAAACAAGATTTCGCTTAGCGCGGAATGTCTAGGTCGCTTACATCACGCTCCGAAGGTTTCCGAAATTGTTCCTTTCTCTGGACGATTAGGAAAAAAAAAAAAGATCAAAGAGCCGGCTGATTTGCAGTAATGAAACACCTCAAGCGAGACGACCGTACCACGAGGCGTACTTACCGCCCTTTAAGACACGCATGAGTTGCGGGCCTTGTTAGTCGCTGCGTCCGGCTGCAGTTCTCATCGCCCGGGGGACCAGCATAACAACCATTCGGCAGCTGGTACCAGTCAATGGAAGACTGAATAAATTAATGAATAAGACGACCAACTCGCATACTGATTCGAGCTTTCGTCTTGATTTGATCTACTTTTTTTTTTATTGCTTTCCTTTTCCTGTAAGAGCAACATCATCCATTTTACAATCATCTCAGGGTTGTTTATTTCCTCAGGCCTGACCTCTTTCCTGTTGGTCTGGCGAGAAGAGGGCTGAGATTAACAGTATCAGTGGAGTAGTGCAGAATACACCAGCACAGCACATCAGTAGTAGTAGAGGCTACTGAGTAGTGTGTAGTCAAAAAACATTTCTCCCTTTATTCATCTCTCCTGCCTTTGCGTCATGATCATTGCCAAGAAAGTTGTCAGCTGCCATGGCAATATATTAATGTAATTTTTCACTCTAACATTTTTTTTTCAAAAGCATTCTATGTTTCATGCTTTAAGAACTGAGCATTCCTTCGTGTGTATGCAAGTGCGTGTAAGGTAGGAAGGGAGATTACTGGACCTTTGAATGTTGCACTAATAAATTAAGAAGAAAAATGAAGCAAAGCTAGACAGAAGAATAGATAATGGGAAGAGTGAAGGAAAGATAACTGTGAAGTAAGGAGAGAATGGAATAGTGAAGGAGACAAAGTAGATATTATGTCCCGATGGAGTGAAAGAAAGAAAGAAGAAGCAAGCTTTGTGTTCTCTGATCATAAGGTTGTCAACACGATGTCAGTTTAACACTGTTTCGGTTGTTGCAGCGCCTATCGGAGGGCCCGGGGCTCAGTGAAATGGCCCGTCAAGAAAACTGTTGTGTCTCGCTGAGACAGAGAAGGAAGGTTTATGACACCCCAAAAACACCAGTCATGATGAAAAGCTTCAAGACACGCGTAAGAAGGAAGACTATCAAAAACAGCGAACGAAGAAGCACGGAGTAAAGGAGAGAGAGAGAAAAAAAAATGTACTCTACCAAAATGAGAGGACGGGAGAAGGGCGGGGATGGGGGAAGTCAAGAGGGAGGAGAGAGAAAGAAAGAGAAAGAGTTGGGCATTGTACTGGAAGCGAACGAGAGAGAACAAGAGATATGTTGGAGGTCCGCCTGCCTGCCTGCCTGCCACACAGCAGCAACAGCAGCCACTACAGCAGATGCTGTAACTCCTGGTTGGTCGGACAGACGCACACAGCGTCGGTTTAAACCGAGATTTTACACTTTTCAACACGAGGCCCAGCAGCCCAATAGTGCGCCCAGAATCTTCGATCACACATTAGGTAAGTATTTTTATCTTCTATTTATTCTTAAGCACTTCTTCCCCCGGAGAACATTCCGGAAAATACTAAAACGGAATTACAAGTGAAAAACTAAATGTCAGTATAAATTATTGCATGCTTGTTATATTAGAGTGGTTGAAGCATGACAGATGAGTGTGGCTTAAATACAATAGTTTGACTTCTGGAATTATTATCATCACTTCAGTGACGACCAACCAAAAAAACTACACAAATCGTTGTTGGTTAAAAGTTTAATACCTGAATGAAAGATAAGTGAAAGCGAATGTCATGCAAAAGAACTCATAACCTTAACTTTAAAAAAAAAATAAATAAAAAAAATAATAACTGCGTAAATAAAAATACACGTACAATAACAATTGTTATTTATGATTCACACCTTATATTCCAAAATATTTGCGAGATTCCGATAAGCGGTTACCGTGAATGCGTATTTGTCTAAATATTAACATAAACATCATTATCGTGAGTTAAATTTTAATGTGAGCACGATAATTCTAGAACCTGTCCCTAAGACAAAGCAAAATGAGAAAGAATAACTGATTGAAAAACTGACTTATTTACCTTCATTAATTTACTCATTGCTGAACTTTAAAATGTTTACTCAAGCCATACAATAATGTTTAGACACCTGCAGTGAAGAAGATGCTTTCTGTGATTAACATGGTGTCTGTAAGAAAAAAACAGATGCACACAGTTTTTTTAATATCTGAGATTTAGTTTCACGGCCAGTTTTAGCTTCATGTGAAAATGTGGGAACCTGCTGGTTATTAGGTCTGGCGAGGAGTTTTACTGTCTTCCAGCGAAATTATGTCTGAGGCGATTATGCTCTGTTCTCAAGAACCGATTAATTAAATTTTATTGCCAGTTAATGGCGGCTGGAGGAATGGAGGTTGTGTTCGACCCAAATATTTTTGGCAATATAATGCGTAAAAGCAACTCAAAGACAAAAACAATCATAAGGCGGCTCTGAGTGGAAACCTTTACAATGGACACAAATACAGGAAATAACACACACACACACACAAAGCACGCACTTACGGAGAGAATAAAATAAAGTCACATCTCAGTTAAAGAACGACAACCCGATTTCAGTAAATCGAAAAGAAATTATCCAATTAAAAGAAAAAGAAAAAAGAATACGAGGAAAATTGTCCCAAAATAATTATAACGATATCAGGTCTTTCACAATTTAAGTTCAAGCAGAGTACAGTGTAAAAGAAGAGGGAGCCAGGTAAAAAAAAGTAAGGGTGAAGATAGATGCAAACATCTCAAACACCTCGTAAACACACACCGCGGGAGACCAAGAGGAGGAAGAAGCTGAAAGAGAGAGATAGGGGTAGGAGGAAGAGGAGAAGGAGAAACAAGACAGCAAAGTTAGTGAAATAGCTTCTAGCCATTTGAGTTACTGCTCACAGCCTCGAGTTTCCGGGAATCTTTGACTCAAAACAACACCGAGTGGTGTGTGTAGCCTCCCTCAACATTTTGTAAATAAAATGTGAGAAACTATTAGCAGGCTGAGAGAAGTGTTTGTACATACACACATATATGCAGCTGCTTTATCAGCCTGAAAAAAAAAACACAAAGAAAGAAAATATGGAGCTCGGAAAACAATTAAATTTCCGAGAATTTTTGCCATGAATTTATTGTCTAATCTGTATGAATGTATTGCTGTGCCACATCTTACCAATATTTATATTCGCTGTGTTTCTGATTTCTTGTTTTGCTAGGAAAAATGAGTTATTTAAAATAGATCATGAAGTGCTTCACCAAAAAGATATCTCTGAAATGTTACAAAAGGTCCTAGTACAGAAAAGCCAGCTTTCTTGTGGTGAGAGAAATTCCGTCCACGTCAAACGAGGAAATAAAATATTACTTTCCCTCCCGTGATTTGTTTCGACATTTGTTTTGTCCCCCGAGGACGAGATTGCATCACACATGAGAAAATGAAGAGGTCTTGCACGGAAAGCCCGTAGATCGACTTGTTCTTGTCAGGTAGCACGAAAGAGAGACTACTTAATTGATGATGAGTATTTCAAGAGTATCTGGGAAATCGGATAACCGAGTGGTTAGGGCATTGGCGCCCAAACCTGAGGGCAGATTGGTTCGATACCCATGTGGCGCAAGCGATCTCTCCCATTTCGATTTAGCTGTCTGTACTACTTACCCAAGTCCATGAAAGGTTGGAGAAAGGAAAATCTCTAGAGAAAAATGGACACCGGCCTCACAAAAGGTGGACCTAAAACAGAAGTGTGATGTGTAATACCTCAATCCTCAACGGCAGATAAAAGTTACGACTTCTAGCTTTTTTATTTATCAGTACATATGTACACTTTGTTCATTGTGAATGATGTAAAAGAGAGATATTTTCTAAGGTTAAGAGGAAATAAGGAGGTCAACATTAGAGTACACACTCACACACAGGACAACCACCCCTTAAATACGTGTTTGTGTGAAAACCAAGTGTAAACTCTGGCGTGGCAAACATAATTTCATGGCAGCTGACGGAAAATGTATGATCAGCAGCACACAACTAATCTGTGTTACACAGAATACACTATTTCAACAATGAATGTGCAACTACAGCACAGGGTGGGTTGGCCTCGACATGGACAACATTCGTGTTGTTCTACAACTTGAGATGGAGAGAGCGGCGACCACAGCAGACTGTAGGCACGGCGAGGTCTCTGCTGTACTTTGTTGGCCTCCATCAAAGCTTCTCCGTTGTGAACAGGGCAGGTCCCCATTCCCTCCACCCCTTCGTCCCTGATGTGTGGGGTCTGGTGTGAAGTTGGAGGCAATGCTTCACGCTTTTGCTTCGATAAAAGCACGCGCGCATGTCAGTGCTTGATACAGCGAATGCTCTGGATTAAAAAAAAGCAAAAAAAAAAAAAAAGCAAAAAAAAAAAAAAACGAACAAAAGAAAACAAAACAAAACAAAACAAAAAAAAAAACAACCCCAAAACCAACAAACAACAAACAAACAAAAAACAGAGCACTGGGGGTCCACGAAGGTCGCTAATTTACTTAACACTCATCTCAGTATTTAAAGATGGTGAAAGAAATAAAAGAAAACATCAGGAAACGACGGAAGAACAATGGACTACATGGAAGTGGCATCGGCACACAAATTCTCTCTCTCTCCTTTACCATGTCGATTCTTTTTTATTTATTTTTTTTTTCCTATCTCACCTCGCACTTCTTGAACAGTAGTTTGATTGTGTATGGTTTATTCTCGTCTTTGCACTGCAGGTACATATTTTTTTCTACTTTTTATTGTTGGCTGTATTATTTTGATGTTCTGACAATAGCGAAGTCTGTTGCCTTGTGCAGCACTCGTCATAGCCGGGAAAGGAGTGGTGTCGTCACCATAAATGATAAATAAACAGTATATGAAAGTGTGACACAACAAGCAGCTCAGGCAGACATGTGAATCATCCACTTAAAAAAATTGTTTTGCTTTATTTTTTACGTTCTCATTAAGCTGTCAGAGTTGTTTGCTCCTGTCGTTCCGACCACGTGCTATGGAGTTATTGCCCATGGTTATCAGCTCGCCCCTGTCAATAGTCTGTCTTGGAGGTGATATGGAGGAGGAGCGGAGTTGTTGATTTACGACCCAGGCGTTCGTTTCCCGCAGAGTTTCCTAGTGGTTACCGCAGTCAGCTGTGGAGCAGAAAGTTGCTGGGTCGAGGTGGCTGGAGGATACCCCAGAAGGAGAAATATCCACCCAGCAGCTGTCCAGCAAAAGCGAGTACGTGAGTTATCAAACGGCGGCGGAAGGAGAGGGCTGGGTTCCATCTTACCCATTGACAGGGATGGGCAAGCTACTTTTAATTTGTAGCCGGCTACGCTACAGCTACTTTTTTCAAAATGTAGCCAGCTACACTACAGCTACAAATTTCCAAAACGTAGCCAGCTACTTTGGGCTACTTTTAAAATGTAGCCGGCTTCTTTAGGCTACTTTTAAAAGCGTGATGTTATAACAAGTTAGCTGTAGTCAGCTGGCTGTAGCAACATACACAAACATCAAACATACACACAAAACACTATATTACTTGCTAACACAAGAACTGGTTTTTATATACATTGACCTTTATTCTGATCTGAGACCACCAAAAACTCCATATTAACAACAAAATGCAAAGGTATAAAACAAACTTTTTGACTTAGTGCTGATAATTTGTGAATACTGTTAAAACAAATCTACATGCTTTCAGTCCTCCATGGAATTGAACTTGACCAGAACTTTGGCCTCGAAGTTGCTGTCTGTCACCCTAGTGCGCAGCTTTGTCATGATAAGTCCTGCCAGACTGAACTATCTCTCAACTGCAGCACTGCTTGGCAAGACGGTGTTGGTGCGCAGATAGAGTTGTTTGATCGTGGGCTATTTGTCCAGTTCATTGACATTCTGCGACAATCCAGACATCAGGAAGGTAGTTGTCTCAGGGGTGCCTGTAACTTCTTCATAAATGATGAAGTCTGGCTGTTCAGCTGAGCACTTGGTTGGGGATT
>SRHC01001469.1:949173-968010 GCA_004794325.1 Pomacea maculata | reverse complement strand
TGCCGTGTGGCCTCCCTCTGGGACTTGAAGGAGTACGGTTCCCTTCCCCCTCCTACCCCCCTTTAGGAAGTTTTTGGAATAAGCTTTGGAAAAAAAAAACTGTACGAGAAGGATTTTTTTCGAAAGCTGTGTGAAACGAGACTACTGTCATTTTACAGGTGAATAAAGAATATAGCTTTCTTTGCGTATCATATGTATAAAAATAAAATGCACATTTCGGTATTGCAATGTAACTGATGTCATTCACTAATTATTCTGTAATCGTCAACGCCTATAGAGAAGAAAATTGCATGATACCAACACTTGGAAAATTGTATTTAAAAAAAAATGATCATCTTAATAATAAGAGCATCAATCAAACTAGTTTTCTACTGAGATTGTTTACCATCTTACTTTTCTATCATTTTTTTTCCCCCCGAAGTTATGAATGGATTAGGTCAACGACAAGCCACGCAGAGGTTAGAGGGTTGAAACAAGGCGACATGATTTACACTTCTGACTGTTTTGCTAATTAAAATACAAATTAAGCAATATTTCTACGATGATTTTATGCTGCGTATGACTGAGGTCTCGAGGTTAGACATGGGGAAACAGAGCTAGTGCCTCTAGAGACCAAAGTCTCGTAGCTCTTACTTCTGTAGAACTGCATGGCAAGGGGCGTAACTCAGCCGCTCAGCGGCCGCGGAGGAATACTCTGACCGCGCAACAACATCGATCTGTGAAAGCTCCACGCCAAGTAAGAAAAACCAATCACATGCTGACAGATACCCAACGCATTTTCGTGTTTGTTGTAAATGATGGAGGGAGAGTATAGAGAGCCATTGAAGTAATTTTGACAGGTGACCCCTGACCTCTCGATTCTTTTTTCTTGTCCACTTCTTCAAGCAGGAGAGGAACCCTGAAGAGGAACATTATGATTTAGAGTAAGCTCATAACATTTATCTGTCAGCTCCCAACATAATATAATTTTGCAAGCAAACTCCGATTTTATTTCTCTCGAAAGATTCATTTGTTTCGGCAATATGGCGGCTGCCGGGTGGCGGCAATCGTTGACCATCTGCAGCCTGCACTGCGCACATGTGTTTGAGCTCTTTTGAGTGCACGTGTGGACTTGCTGCTGGTGCTGCTGGTGTTGTGGGCGTCCTGTCCGCCATTCTGTGAGTTCCCTGTCGTCTGAGTACACGGAATAACAACTCAGCTCTTTAAAGCGGAACTAACCAGTCTTGCATTTCTCCTTTGTTCGTCATTTTCCTTATTCTTCCATCTTTCCTTCTTAATCTTTTCACACTTTAGGATGCCTTGTTCTTTTCTTTCTTTCTCAAAGAATCAGAGCAGAACGTCAGTGCAAGGGCGGTAAAGCGCAACCGGCAGGGGAGGTAACTGCTTTGCACTCGGGTACCTGGTGGTGCTGTACCCCTCTCTGTTTTCTCCATGTGTTGACAAGGTACAGGTGTCGTGAAAACCTTTCTTGCTGGCACGCGCCACCCTGTCCATACTGCTCGGGTACCCAAGGACTGCGACTTCCTTCTCACCCCTTCGCGCCATTGCCAGACTCCCTACAGGGTCCACAGGGTCCTCAGGGTCAACAGGGTCCACAGCAGACATTCTACTGGTGGTCAGCTGTACCTAGTGGTGGGGGTGTTAAGACAAGTTTGTTGTTGTATGGTTGTGTGGTTCTAACCCTTGGCTTTCAATGGAGCTGCTAATAATTGCCATCTGGGATAGCCCATTATTATTGTTGAAATTATATTATCAGTGTTGAAATTATTGTGTTTTCCTTGATGACCTCTTCACGCCATCAAACATAAGATCAACACAAAGCTGGCGAAATGACATGAAAAGTTCTGAACATCAGTCGAACAAAGCATCTTCTCGGACAGACATTTCTTTCAACATGGCGAGAGGTGGAAAAGACTTCGTCTAATTACGACAGCGGTGATGGCGAGAGGAAATTCTAGAGTTAACCTCCGCGACCCGACTTTGGCCTAATCTGGGATCAGTAGATGCCAGTTAATCATACCCTGAATACCCTGGGTACTTCACAGCAGCTTGTCCTCCGTGCCCAGAGTGTGCTCGAGAAATCCGTCAAGGGGCGTCACCCAGGCAGACGCCCGTGGCACGTGCTGCGCGAAGGGGGCGCTCGCGTCGCCCTCGAGTGCCTCGTTTTCATTGGCCGGTCTTTCCGGCAGAGGGCGCCTTGTCGCCAACGACCTGTGCCGCCTTGTCTTGTTATCGGTCGCTCTTATCGAAGGAGGGGTTGGGATGGAGGAGTGGAGGGAGCAGAAACCAAAGAGTGTAGTGGGGAGGGGGAGTGATGCGGTGCGGGGGAGCAGCTCACGAGGTACAGTTTGATCTTTGTTTGATGGAGCCGCTCAGCAGCAGCACCAGAAGCCAAGGCTGGCGGCCACGGAGGAGAGAGACAGAGACAAGGAAGTGGCGCATGTACTGGCGAACAATTGATCACAGGCCCCGCGAGTGTAGAACAAGGTAAAGAACGGTGTAGGCGCTGTTCGTGTGGGGCGGTGGGGGAGGGGGTGACGGGTGTGGGTGGCGGCAAGCATCGTGCAGGTGGGAAGAAGTTGTAGAGGTGAATGGTCCTTAACGGGGTACGTGCTGTGTCAGAGAGAGAGAGAGAGAGAAAAAAACAGAGAGAGAGAGAGACTGTGCTTGGAGCAATTGCATGAAAGTAAGATGGAGCGGAAGGCTTAGATAAAATTACAGAATACTAAAATATTGAAATATACTAACATCTTTGCTGTCAACTCCTATGACGTAAGAACTCCCTCCCACCCGACTTTCCGGTGCCATTAAAAAAATAAATCTTTTTTTTTCCATCGGATAATTTCATCATTTTTGTTACGTATTGTTTGTATCTAAGGTGTGACGTAACTAAAGCAGCGGGCCCTCAGCAAGCCTCGAGGCCATGATGCATCTCAAACTCCATTCCGTGCAGATGACTGGAGGATGACGACCACAAAACCTTATTCCAATTAACCGTTCAGCTCAATAAAGTCTCGTTTCAAAGTTTCCGCTTGGAATTGACCTTAGGCATTGGGTGGGGGAGCTTTCATCATCAAAGTGCTCCTCCCGACAACACAGTAAACCCACAGAAATGACCGTTAATCATGGCGTTTGTTTTCATTTGCTTCGCACGACGTCGTCCTGGGGAGACAGGAGACCGACCTACAGCAGCGACATCGTGTGTTGTGTCAACTGTTGTTGTAATATTGTAGTCAGAACACACACACACAAACACACACATACACATGCATGCTCGCACACACAAACAGTAAAACACACACAAAAAACGCTCGTATACACACACAAACACACACATACAAACACACACACATACAAACACACACACAAACACAAACACACATATACAAACAAAAACACACACACACAAAAACACACACACACGAACACACACATACAAACACACGAACACACACACAAAAACACACACATGAACACACACAAACACAAACACATACAGAAACACACACACACAAACACATACACAAACAAAAACGCATATACACAAACACACACACATGAACACACACAAGCACAAACACATACAGAAACACACACACAAACACATACACAAATAAAAACGCATATACACAAACACACACACATGAACACACACAAGCACAAACACATACAAACACACACATGAACACACACAAACAAACACACATACAGAAACACAAACACATACACAAACAAAAACGCATATACACAAACACACACACACATACACAAACACACACACATGAACACACACAAGCACAAACACATACAGAAACACACACACACACACACAAACACATACACAAATAAAAACGCATATACACAAACATACACACACACAAACACACACATACATGCTCGCACACACAAACACACACACATATGCATGCTCACACACTCACACACACAAACACACACACATGCATGCTCGCACACACAAACACGCGCGCACACGTGCATGCATGCACGCACACCATCTTTGTTTTCTTTTCTCTCTTTCTCTCCGTTCTCCGCCATACGCCGTGAGTCCAGTTCATTAGCGCACTTTAGCTGGCGTTAGCGGCCCGCCTCTCGCTCCAGTGCCTCGGATGCCCATGCAGCACGCGCACGCTGCTAATTATGCGGGCGCTTGTCCAGCGCACGTGCTACCGCGGCGCACGCGCAACCATCTGTTGGTGGGCCTGGCCACGTGACCACGTGATTGATGGGCGGCGGTGTGGGAAATTAAGTTGGCGCGGTCGCTCAACCGCTGTGTGGCGTTACATATGTCGAGGCCTGGCGTGCGGAGGGTTAAATTGCAAGTCCGAGATGACTGAGCGGACCCCCAGGATGCAGTTTGACACCATCACTGCCAAACCATCAGCAGTTCAGGTCATGTGGAAATAGTCCGAGTAATAAGTGAGGAGAGAACAAAAAAAATCTCGACTAAACTACAACTGATGATAGGATTTTGAAAGTGAACTGATGATTAAAAAAAAAAATCGCATGGTACACTAACATCCACACACGCGGATGAGAACAGAGAGAAAAAGGTAGAAGGTTAGACAAATAAGGCGAGTGACAGAATCAGAGACAACCATGTTGAGTGAAGCATGAGATTTGAGGATATGATGGAGATGAAATTATGATGCGGACAAACAAAAAAAAAAAATAAATAAAAAAAAAAGAGGGAATGGATGAGTGCCTACAATACTGGAAAGAAGAATAAAAGAATGGATAAACAGATAATAAAAAACCCTCTCTTTATTTTTTGTATTTCCTGAAATAAAGATTTACTTTGCTCTGTGAATCAGCGACACTTTCCGTCTGATACTGTACAAGAACTTCATCATACTTCTGCTAGTTTGAGGTTTCTTATCTCTCTGATAGCAATTTTTTTCATTCATTCTTTTCAAGGTACACAATTGAAAGAAAGAAAGAAAGAAAGAAAGAAAGAAAGAAAGAAAGAAAGAAAGAAAGAAAGAAAGAAAAGACTTTTGAATGTTGCTAAAACAATGGCAGACCCGGTATCTGCTTATTACTCCTGACTGTTGACAGCAGACAGACAAGAGATGATCGATTTCTACCCCGGGTACAGTGAGTGGACGCCGCGAGCGTTTCACAACTGCAGTCACTGCCAGCCTCCTACAACCTCCTGCAAAGCCGCCTGACGAGTGCCCCGACCTTTGACCTCTGAGCGAGATGTCGGACCGGGTCACGCAGGTGAGGCGCGGTCGTCGCACGTGGCACCTTGTTACCTGTGGGACTAATGACTACTTGACGGCCCTCTCTTGTCTCTACCTGGCCCCCGAGGTTGCCACGACCTCAGCACCGGCCATTTCTTGCCACCTGGAGTTCAAGCTGCGAAGCATCCTGGTGTTTCGTTGTCTTTGCAGCGACGACGACGACGACGATGATGATGATGTAAGCCACCTAAAGCACACTTTTTTCCAGTATTCCGTTTAACAGCGACACAAGAGCAGGGGAGAGAACTCTAGGACCTGACATCTCGTCTGCAATTTTATGTCTCGACATTTTCCTCCTTCCTTCCCTCCCAACCCCAGTGGTTGATGGGCGCCGAGAACAAGAAAGAGGCGAGTCCAGAGCTCCGCCCACTAGTAGGCCGCTGTCGTTGTCTTGTAACACATATTGGCAATGACGACGATAGCGATAAAGAATAATAAATGAGAAGTTCGAGAAGGAAGAAGAGTGCGAGGGATACAGCTGGAAGAAAGCAAATGAGATTGAAGGAGACTGCACAGAAAAGAAGAAAAAAAGGTGAGCATCCCGCCACCACCACCACCACCAACACCACCACCACAAAAACCACTTCGCTGGCAGAGAAAAGTCAAACAGCCGCAAACGCCATCGCGAATAAGTGTCCTCGGAACCGGAAACAAATAGGAGGGACTCCGACAGAAGAAGAATGAACGAATCTTGAAATTTGTTTCCTTGTTTTCAAACCCTTAGCATCTATAGTCCTGTTCAAGAACGTGGCAAAACAAAAACAACCAAAAAACCAACAACAAGAACCTGAACTACTGCCGGCCACAAGAGGATGAAGGGAGGAGCACGGTTGATGTACGGACCCGTGTGATCACATCAAGTCACTGTGTTGTTATTTGGCCTTAGTTCTGTGTTTTGCTTTGCTTGCTTCTTTCCTTCTTACTTTCACTCATCTGTCTCTCTTTTTTCCTTCTCTTCGTCACATGATCAGCAGCATGACCGAATATATGTAGTCTAAATATGTTTTATGTAAAGCGTTCTGTGCAAAACAGTTTTGGAAAGGCACTATATAAATCATCATCATCATCATCATCATCGTCGTCGTCGTCGTCGTCGTCGTCGTCGTCGTTTCCTTTTTCTTTGTTTATGATTCATACCTTTATGGAAGAAAAAAATCTCTAATCTAGAAATAGTACCATTTCACTTGAAGATATATATTTTTAGCCGTCCGGGCAAAACAAACCCTCGAAATTTTTTTTTAAGTAGTAGGTTTACTGAATAAAAATCAACAACAAAACAAGACACTTAGATTCACATGGATCACTTATAGGAAAAAGTTTGTGCACAGACGCGCGCGCACACACACTGATGTTCACCTCACCCATACAGGGTTTAGCAATATTTGGACTCATTAGTAAATCGTAGACCACCCGAGACCATTGGACTCTACAGTCTGACCTCCCAACCCAGAACACCTCTCCACCATTCTCCGCACCCTGTATCTTGTCGCAGACTTCTACTACAACATCTACATCAACCGTGCTCGCCTCCCCCCTCCGTCCCTAACCCTCGTGGGTCCCACCCCTCCCAACACACTAAGCCCATCATTGCCATGTTCCTTTCTCGAAAAATGTCCACTCCATTTTCCGTTGCCCATCCTAACCCTTTCTCGTCATTAACGCAATCTTTCGCGGACATCCCTCGCTCCAACATTTCCATCTTCGCTCGCTAAAAATCATTGATGGGGAGAAAAATGAAATTACGGGCCCTGCTCTCTGCCGCTGAGACACTTTTGCTGGGGGGATGGGGCGAGAGGAAGTGGGGGGAGGGACACGAGGCTGATGGGGGGGATGGGACAGCAAAACATCGAACTGCTGCAGCCCGTGAGAACCCAGCACGCGCTCATCTTGCCACGGTTCTTGGGGTGGATGGATATGAAGGGTCCCATGTCGGTAGGACTAAAAGCATCCAAAGTGAAATCTTGGAACTTAATCTGAAGTAAAGACAGAAGAACAAGTTGTATGACATCCTGCGTACTGCAAGGTAAACAAACTGATCATCCAAGACTGTTCAACACCTGACCGTACCACAACCAGGTGTGAAAAACATGAAAAGACTCCAATGAATCGCTAGAATAGGAGAGTAGTTTCCCTCCCTCAAACATTAAACACATAACAACAACAATCACAAAAGTTAAAAATTTTTTTTACACACCTCTCTTGATACATTAACTTGTCGTCTTCTCGAAGTTATCATTTTTTTTATGGATCGCTGGATACAAAAATTTTTCCAAGGCAGGCCCCAGAGTTAAAAATTAACCGTGCTCGAAGTGTAAGCTCATAATGAGATTTCCCGAGGATTCACGTCTCAAACGATAATTGAAGATGAACTTCATTTAGACACTAGGCCTGAAAAAACTCTAAGCTCAAACATAAAGAAAGAAAGAAAGAAAGAAAGAAAGAAAGAAAGAAAGAAAGAACGAACGAACGAACGAACGAACGAACAAAAGAAAGAAAGAACGAACGAACGAACGAACGAACAAAAGAAAGAAAGAAAGAAAAAAGGTAGCTAGAATTTGGGAAATTTTAAAAGTGTGATGATGGTCTGAGCGATGCATGGCCGTGTTGCATGTGTATCACGACTGTCTCTCATTCACGCAAGTGGCTGCGGAGGAAGAGTGCGTGACCGGGTCTGAGGGAGGGATGCCCATTTCACTCTCAGTCTGTTCGAAACGACTTTAAAACACATTAAACGTGAAACTCATTCTTGGGAGAAAAGCAGCATTGCCTTCTGAACCCACACAAGAAATAATGTTACGACTGCGGTTCCCCGTGAAAAGGGTGATTATTAGGCCATTCGCCATTCCCCTCCATGTTTCTTTGGTAATATTTCTCCCACAGACCCTAAAGGAGATCGTATTCATCGCTTGCCTGTCATGGGTGGTCTTGAAGGGGATGCTGCTCTGCTGCTTCGAGTTATCAGAAAAATACACGGACAAATTAAATCCACGCCAGCAGATTTTTCTCGCCATGAACAAAGGAATTTTGTGGAGATAAAAATACGTTTGAGCGAAAAACTGATTTAAAACGGAAAACGGTTAAAAGCAAATCTGACTTTTTGAGCGAAACTGTCCTCGTTTACAGAAACATCAGACAAAGAGGGGAGAAAGAATCTCAGCAAAGGTCAATAGAAAATCTCAGAGCCTGGTATATGCCCCGCCTCTGCAACGAAAATGTAATAGAAAGAGGGAGACACGTTCTCTGGAACATTGAGAAAAAATATTAGCAAGACAATAGATGTGATACACTGATGGTCTCCATAGGAAATGGAACGAACAGGAGAGAGAAAGAAAGAAAGAGAGCAAGGGAAGGAGAGATAGCAGGAACACAAACATACAGATACGAACGAGGAAACGGAGTGACAGACAGACAGACGCTTGTCTGACTACAAACGGATAACAACAACAACAACAACAAACAAAAACAAAAGGAAAACAGCAAAGCAAAACCAAAAAACCCAAAAAACAAAAAACAAAAACAAAAACAAACAAAAACAACAACAAAAAAGCAAAAAACAAACAGAAAAAACAAAGCAAACAACGACAAGAGGCAAAATGGCAAAGAATGTGTGTGTGTTTTAGGATGAAGGGCAGAGAAAAAAGTAAGTGTGTACTAGATAAATAAAAAAAAATATTGTGTGCAAAAATCCACTTTGAACGATGTTACAGGATATTTGAGGCACTTCAAAGGATGCTACAGGTTACATCAGACAAGACAACACAAACAACATACAATACAATCGTCAACACTATTACAAAACACCAACACCATAGAAATAAAGACCCACATATTGTTTACACACATCCGGGGTATTGCGGAACCAAATTAGTCCCCGGAGTCAGTAATCTCCGTCTGGTCACCGCCTTCATCCACGACTGAAAGCCAGACATGGCTTCACTTAAGCTGTGATCCAGGAACCTCCTTATCACTCCCCCGCCGTAAAGTGCCTTCCATCCTGCCATCTGATGACGACCGGCCGCCAGTTGTTTTTCCTTATCTGCCCTCCCAGTCTTCTCCCTCCCCTCACGCCCCTAACCTCCTCCCGTCGTCCTGTTGGCCCTTGTCTTTGCTGTCCACCATCATGGGTTGGGGAAGACATCCTCCTCCACTCCTGTGGAAATTAAGTGTGGCGGAGGAAAGCTTTCTTGCTGCAGCCACCATGGGTAGTTGACTCCCTGAGTTCTGTTGGGGAATTATGTATCGACGGCATACTTAAATAAAGGGAGTGCCAATCTGCGGCAATGAATGGGGAATTATGGGTAATGCGTCTGACAATCCGAGGAAAGGACTGTTGATAACTAGGGACAGCAATGTGATGGATGGGGAAACTGGAAAGGATAGGTGACTTT
This sequence comes from Pomacea maculata, assembly GCA_004794325.1. Taxonomy (NCBI): domain Eukaryota; kingdom Metazoa; phylum Mollusca; class Gastropoda; order Architaenioglossa; family Ampullariidae; genus Pomacea; species Pomacea maculata. Next base: position 958,358 of record SRHC01001469.1, on the reverse strand, counting down.
TTTATGTGTTGCTTTTTAAAAAAAAATTGTTTTGGGGTTGTTTTTTTGGCTGCGGAATAAAAATACGAATTTAAACAAAATCAATTTTGAGTGGATGGAGTAGAGAGGGAAATGGTAGGGTTATATTTAGATTACGGATGAAGCTATGAACACTAAATACAAAGAGATGAAAAAGTGTGTGTGTGTGTTTGTAAAGAGATGACAGTATGATGGTATGACAGGTGATGATAATATATATATATGTGTGTATGTAAGCACGTTCGTCTGTGCGTACGTGCCAGAAGCGGTGAGAGAGACAGAGAGGGAGAATGGCAAAGAAAGAATTAGAGTACTTTCTCGTCGCCCTTTCATCTTGTTAAAAAGAAAAAAAGAAAAATAATGTTTGGCATTGTGACCCCTCCACCACCACCCCGGAGAAAACACAGTGACAAAATTGATTTTCATTTTGTGCCACTACCGTGGGAAGGTAAACAGCTCCTCTTTGATTGAAACCTCTCCGCCAGTCCACACCGTAGCTTCTTCACCTGCCAGTCCAAACGGCACGCTTCCGTTTCCCCTCGCCTCTTCCTTCTTCTCCCTTTGCCCCTTCCTTCCTTCCTGTACGGTTCTCAGTTGACACATCCGAGCCGCTATCGATCTCTAAGAGAAGAGAAAATGAAATTGGGACGACATACACGGGTGGCTTTCAGCCTCGCTCTCTCCTCTCGCGTCCATCTTTGCTGCAGCCCACCTTCCCACCCAGCCGTGGAGGCCTCTCCACCTTCAGCCTTTTGTTTGCCTTCCTCTCCGCGCGACATAAAGATTCCTGTTGATGAAAGAAGTCTGGTTTCTGCCCCCAAGGTTGACCGAAGAATCTATGGCCGGCACCGAACGCGGCTCAAAAGGCTTCCTGGTTTCTGTTATTTGATACCACGTGACTTTTTATGAAATTTTTTCTTTCTGTTTGCGGTGGGATTGTAAGGTAGATTTGTCGCTAAAGAATTTTATTCAATGTGTGTGTTTGCGATCCATTCCCCTGCAGTAGTCATCCTCATCCTCATCCTCATCATCCTCCTCATCATCATCATCTGTAATTTAGAATCAGAGGTGCATTTCCCAGCGTCAGCAACGATATATTGCTACATCAGCGACTGTTGCTGCTGTTATTATTGTTGTCACAACCCTGACGATGATACATGTTCATTGTCTCATGTTGTGTGTGTGTGAACACGCGCGTGCTTGCTTGCGTGCTTCTGAGACAGAGAAAGAAAGACAGAGGAGAGAAGTGGATAAAATTTCAAGAAAGAATTGGATGTACAGACGGGCAGACAGGCAGAGTGTAAAGCACTTCGTCCCACCCTCGGCGCTATCGTGACTAACCCTCCATTAGCCAGAGGTCAGCAGGACACTGATCTGATTCTTCAAGCTCTGGTCTCCGTGACGACAACCCGGGGAGGACGGCAAGACAGGAAGTAAGTGCCTGCAGGGACGTACGTGCGTGCGTGAGAGAGTGTGTGAGTGGGTAGAAGGTAGTGCCCGGATGTGTGCAGCTGTGGGGACGAAGGTAGTGCCCGTATGTTGTAGCTGTGGGGTGAAGGTAGTGCCCGGATGTGTGTAGCTGTGGAGGCGAAGGTAGTGCCCGGATGTGTGTAGCTGTGGAGGCGAAGGTAGTGCCCGGATGTGTGTAGCTGTGGAGGCGAAGGTAGTGCCCGGATGTGTGTGGCTGTGGGGCGAAGATAGTGCCCGGATGTCGGGGGAAGGATTGGCCTGGCAATATGTATATATAGTCTATTACATTGTTTAATTGACCCACTTCTCTGATGATATTTTTCTGTTATGTTTATTGTTTCCATTACATCTGTGCTGTATACTTTCTTTGTGCAAAATGTCCCCCAGTGTGGTCTGATGTATTGTGAATAGAGTCCAGAAAGGGTTTGCAACACGAATGTTCTCGTCCTTTTGTCAGTGTCCTCCCCAGGCGAGCTTTCGCCACATCCTCGCGCCCTCATCCTGATGCCCTCATTCCTCCTACGTTCGCACCCTCATTCGTTATACCCTCATCCTGTGGTCTTCCTCCGTTCGAGGTCTACAGTCGTCTTTTGCCGTTTAAGCCCACGATCGCTTAATACTGGAAATCTTGGCGGATCAATCCCGGCTGAGACTGATGAAAGAACAAATGGACCCTGATGGGTGCCTCCGATCACGTGATTCCTGGCGGCGATCATCGTTTCGTCCGGCTTGGCCGAGGGTCTGTCCGTCGCACCACACGTCCGCGCGTTATTGCCGGAGGAAATCGGCAGGTAGGAGTGCAGGTAATTTGCTGCAAAATTACAGTTGACGACTTAATGGATGGCTGCCCACGCTGTGCGAGTCTCACGGTCAGCAAAGGTAATCGCGGATAGTGCAGCAACTGTGAGGATATGTACTACCTGAGCGTTCGTATCAGAATGTTAGAAGTCAATCAGAAAAATATATAAAACTCGACAAAAACGAAGATAAACTTTAAATCCCTATATTTCGATCTTCGCAAATTATTGACATTAAGATTCTTTTTCTTCTTCTTGTCGAACTCGTTGTCCTAATCGTCGTAGTCGTCCTTTTCCTCCTCATCATCATTGTCGTCGTCATCATCATCGTTACTGCTGTTGTTTGGTCATCGTCGTTGCATCATTCCTCCTTCACAGTAAAATCTCCATCCTTAGATCGATTAGAAAAACATCATCTGTTTTTTTTTCATGGCTTCTATCTGCTTCTTGAGCTGCTAAGTGGTCTCCAATGGTCGTGAGGGTGGGGAGGGGATGAGGAGGTGCAGTTGCGGGAGCAGGGGGGTTGGGACCGTGTGCAGCAAGGAACAAACACAGATGAAAATGGCCAATAAATCAAGATATCCTCGAGGAAAGTGAGTGGTCTTTCCAGCCCGACCCTAGGATCGATAGTATTTTCTATCACTCAGCGGGTTTTTTTGCCTGGCTCCTCTAGGAGCTACCGAAGGCGGTTCAGTGACGATCTGTCTTGCTTAGCCAGCTCTCGTTTGCTCGGCTTTTAAACGTGCTATCCCCTCCCAGTCTCCCCCTTTCCCCAATCTCCTCCCTGTACCCTTCCGTTTTTTCTTCCGTCTTCTTCCTTCGCATCCGTGGTCGGCTTTAAAAAAAAATAATAAAAAGTAACGTGCAGGCTCTTTCGCCCCCGACCCGGTTCAGAGTCTTTTATTTTCGTTTGCTTCTCTTTTATTTTTTGTAATGGAGGTTGTCATATTTTTCGAAATCTCTTTTGACGGAAACCGAAAAGAGCTATTTCTTGTGCAAGCAAGGGGACGAGAGTTACTTCCCTTGCTGGCGGCAGGGGGCAAGTCCATTCGGCCTCGCGCTAGTCTGAAGAATTCCCCGGATGACAGGAGGGACAGAGTGAAGAGACACGCGCAGCGGGGGAACAATTTGTCCTCCCAAAATGATGGGAACCGGTCCTTGTCTTCGCCACGCGCCTCTTCAGCGTCGACGCCCATTAGTTGCGTCCCCTGCTTCCCCCTCTCCCTACTCACTCCACCCTTCCCTTCCATGAACAGAAGGAAAACGGAGAGAAGAAAAGAGAAGACAAGAGGAAAGACAACAATGCGCTCCCTGTCGTGAACTCAGAAGTTTTCTCGGTCGGGTTTTGACATTCGAAATCGAAATTTCATCCACCATAACGGAGCGAATTCTGGTGATCTGTTCGAATGACTGAACTGTCGATTGTCGTGGTGATAACATTTGAATCAGGAGGCTGGGGTGGGTTGGGGAGGAGTAGATGTGGCTGCTGGCCCCTTTCATATGTGACACGTGCCTTTCCTTTGTGCGTGTCGCAAGGACCTGACAACGGATGCCCCATTCCTTTCATCCGGGTAGAAAGGTTGACCTTTGACAGTAGGCAGTTGCACCCGTGGAGTTTTAATATCATGTCTTCTCCTGGACCCGCAAATGAGATCCAAGTCAACACCATGAACATTTGCTTGACTTTATTCTTGAACAGACCTAGTCTGGGAGAAAATACAGGTATTTCTTTACTGTCCTGATATTTTCTAACATATATTTTATGATGTAGTTCAGTCTGAAAGGAAAGAAAAGTTACAACACAAATAATTAAAATCATCACCACACTACATCTATCTATATTTATCACCTTAATGGATCCTTTCTTTTTCTTTTTTTCAGCGCTATGATGCTAAGAGATTGACACGAACTGCAGTTAACGGACAGTTTATTCTTCCCAGCCACGACTTGAGACGAGAAATCTCGATCTTCTGTCACTCAAACTCTGGGTCAGGTCTCAAGACCTCTTCAACGCCTTTCGACAACTCTCTCAAGCACCATCTGAAATCAAAGCAACCAGTTAGATGTTCGCTCACGCAAAATACCGGGGTCACTTTTCTAGGGCGAAGAGGTTCAAGAAGCAAGGGCTCTCGAGGGTCGAGGATTTTAGCTCTGACGACCCCAGCACAGCTGGAGACAACCGAGTGGGGCAAGAAATACTTTGAACCTAAAATAAATATCATATCATTGTGACAGTGAGTTATTTTAAAAAGTAACACAGTAGTTGAAATTGTTCAAAAATTACATGTTAAAAATTGAATGTGCTGTTTCTTTAAAAGGGAGGGGGGAAATAGAAAGACGGAAAGAAAGAAATAGAGAAAAAGAGAAAGAAATAGAGGTCGCAATAACATAAATAAGCCAGTGGTCGAAGGGTAGAAAGATTTATGGAATACTCGATAGCTGAAACAAACACCATCGTTTTAGCAACTCTCTGAATGACTCTAGCATGCTTCTTTGCACATGAAAGCGGTGAATGAGCATCGCTAGTTCTGTCGGCACCCTCCAGATGCCCAGTCGGGTGTTGACCCCACCCCGACAAGCATCGGCCGTTCCCCGAGTACCAGACGCTGCTCTCACTCAATTAAACTCACGAGAACTGTGCTCCCTGCTGTTTACAATGAAGCCAGCGACGATGTCTCTGTGTTTCCCTTAACTGATGATCAGATGGAGCTTGGATGTGACAAACACAGTCACGATGGATAAACATCAGCAAAGGGACGTCACCATCACCGGCGCCTCCCATCTGACGCGCAGGTCCCCAGGCAGGACTACAGCACGTGACCACAGCGAACAGGTTAATGATGATTGTGCCGGAACTCTCAATGAATGTACAGATACACCAAAATAACTGTTGAAAACGAACGATCTCACCCAGGATGCCCACTGAACCACTTGACTATTGTCTACACTAACTTCCTATATATCAAAACTTTAGACATGGCGGCACATCCTGCCACTGGATACACAGAGCTTATAAAGCTAAACTGAGCTTCAAAAAATTACAGGATCATGTTACTCTCACGAAATGTTTCTGTCTACCCCTATTGTGGCTTTTTTTCCCCAACCCTCACGCCTCTTGCTGTTTTATAGCAGACCATTGCTTTGGGTGAGCGGGTGGGAGTTACTGCCTGCATGGAGAAATGTCATCCCGTATGTTTATTTAAAAAAAAATCTCAATACACCCTCTCGTCTCTGAAGTGTAGTTCCAGGACTTGAGACCTTCGAAGACATCTATCTATATTCTAGTGATACAGTGTTCAACCTTCTTCATTGTAAGGAACTCACAAGATTTCCTCGTATGTCCTGCGATTACTGCATTCAAGAAAGGATATTAGAAAACCTGAAATACAAGAAATGGAAAGAACTACGAAGATATTATAAAAAAGAAACAGAAGAAAGATGATAAAAGCTAGGTGCACAGACAGACAGACAGACAGACAGACAGACAGAGGCTGTGTCAATAACTTTTCCATCTTTTCACCTTACTTGTAATTCTCGGTCATCAAACACATCCTTCGGGGCTGACTGTACCAGATGTCATCAGCTTTTTGAACGGATGGAGTGTTCGCTTTTCATCAAGCATTAGTCGCAGCATACCCCAAGGATTGATGGTGGCAAATATTGTGGAAACTTGCAAGTTCCGGAATATGGCCGTAGGTTAGACCCTCAGGTCCGTAGACCGTCCATTGTTGCCCTCTGTCCCCTTCAGGCCGACACGAGGGACGAGGACGAAGACGCGCGTCAGAAATGATGGCTGCGCCATATCCGGGTGGCGCCTTTGATGTGGAACAAAGTTGTTGGCACAAGCGCAGAGCCGGACCACACCTCCGAGGAGACATCAAGCGCGTGAAACCCCCAGGGCAGCCTATAACTGTTCTACCCGACAGGAGCATATTTTGTGATTGTAGACGAAGACCTTTCTCCAGACAGACTTTTCTTTTTTATCTTCTTTCCCTTTTAAGACAAAGGCCTGCGATAGGTAGAGAACAGGCAAAGAGGGCCTGACAGGAATTTCTGGAGGTTTTTAATTTGTCAACAATCGTAGACGAGAGCCGTGGAGTACGGAATACACCTCCGAGTTTCTGAACCTTGTAAAAGAAGTATCCGACATTCCAAGATGGCGTCACTTACCCACCATGCTACGCGCCCCGAGACTCAAACCCTTTGACATGCACACATTTTATGCCGGCATTTACAACTGAGAGACACTTTAGCTCCTCGGCCTTTCTTCGCCTGCTTCATTCCCTTCCTTCATTTGGCTGGCAGTTATCCCCCTTTGAATTATCTAGCTTCTCCACCTTGTCCAGACTGCTATCACACTAGTCCACCTTGCTTGCTGTGCACATTCATCAGCTCAAAACATTCGGTGGATGCCCGAAAACCAAACAAGGTAAATAATCAGTCTTTAGAGGTGGAGGGGAAAAAATGTCCTGACTAAACTCCAACACCTCAGGTGAAGTTTCTTGTGCCGTGGTTAAATGTTGACTCAACCGGTTCGATTTAGCGAAGAACCTTCTTCTGATGAAATCGCTTTCACAGCATTCCTCGTGCTGACTTTTTTTTTTAAACGTGAGAGAGAGAGAGAGGGAGGGTGAGGTGTACAGAAATAAATGTGAGCGGGAGAGATGTTTGTGATGTGAGACAAAGAAACAAATGTCAGCGTATTTTTGAGTATAATGTCTCTGTGCGCGTGATGTATGTGAGGTGGTGGGGAGGATAGTGGAGCAGTGGAGCAATGGTTAAAGCGCCTGTCACAACGACAGTGAGAATCTCGTGTTGCGGGTTCGTATCTCGCCTTCGACGTGAATGCGACACCTGTCTACAGGACTGGCCGTCAGTGTTTTTTTTTTCCTTTTTATCTCTACACTTTCTCTGTGTGTGTGTGTAGAGAGAGAAAGTACTTATGATTTGAGTCACTCACAGTTACGGTTAACAAATTTTTATACACTTGAGAAACTGAAAGTGTGTAAGCGCCTCGACTCCACCTTTGCTGGTGGGATAGGGCGCTCTATATATAGATTTTATTTTTGTTATTATTCATGAGCAATATTTCTGTCAAGCTGTGTGTGGACGTTTGCATACATGCAGAAGCATGATACAGAAATCTTTTCTCGCCAAAGAACTCTGTTCCCCTTCAGCTCCTTGACCACCGAACCGTACAGCAGTGCACTAAGGTAAAGGTAGGCATCCACCCTGAATGTCGATGTCAGCGAGTTTCCCTTCCTGTGACAAAGACTAAAGCGAGGTCTGACTTTCCGTGAATTCTCCAATCCAGCCACGGGTACCATGGGTGGAAGATCTGACACTGAATGCGCCCACCCAGAGTACAGGCAGGCAACTATACACGTGCGGGAACACACGCACATACACACACACACATGTAGGAAGCAGTCACAGTGTGTGCTTAATAGTTTATTTCAACCAAAAAAATATTCTCAACATAGCAATAACTGTAATATTATAAAGGTACTATGAGCACGCACACTCAAACACAATATACTCATCAGGCCACCAAATAGCAGGCGGCATTTTCAAGAAAATTGTGCGGACAGTGGATTCAATTACAAAGGAATTTCTCAGTCGGCCGATCTTATAGTATAATCACAATGTTTCTCGTATCAAGCCATGAGAATCATGGAATTATTATTAAGTTGTTTTGCAGCATCTGTTGGTTATACGCACAAAGATGCTGTACAGTAAAATAATACACGGACTGTGGTTACTATCGTAAACATTTCTAAAAGCAAGCGATGTCAAAAAGTTAGCGAAAAAAAATAATTAGTGGCAGAGGAGGAAATCATATGACAAGGGACACGAACCACACTGCGTACTCACAGTTTAATACTCAAAAATACTTCTGCGATAAAACCGGAGTAACCTTTGTATAATAAATCACCTTGACGAATCACAGGATAAGGTACAAAAATAATAAATTAATTATTTCTCAAAGCATACGTCGTTGCAAAGCCACACTGATGTGTTCGCTTGTGCACAGGTGAGAACAGCAGGGGAGGGTCTAGAGGGATTTGCTTTTGTTTCAATAGGTTGACTGTGGTTGGTCGACATCATCTTCGTCAGATTCTTCCAGCAGCAGTCGAGCGTTCTTCATGAGGAATTTGTGATGAACGATGTCTCCTGCTACACTATCTGCCCGAACAGTAGGATCGCTACACTATCTGCCCTCCGTATCTGTGACAGCTGCAGCATGAAAGACTGTCCTAACACTTATTAACTTTTTGTTGTTTAGCTTGCTACTCTCCCTAACCAACACTTTTTTTTACCTTTGTATACCCTTCTAGCCAGTCCACAGATTCCTCACAGCGAATAAGCCTACAGAAGAGCCGCAGTAAAGCTGTAGTTTTAGAGACCAAATCCTCCATTTCTTGCTCAAGCGCATGAGATGCTTTTCTGCTTTTCCACCTTTATTTTTGCCACCAGGTGATCAAAATATCTAATCTACGGTTTAGAACCGAAAAATGATGTTCACTGTAAAAAGTTGTTTACAGAGGCACAACTAGACAAAATATTTCTAATGTACTATAAATAAAAAGTACATTGTAAATAATTATTACTACTTTAATATCTATAGTATATACTTCTTTGCTAATAAAGTTTCAAGAACTGCCATCACGTTTTTTTTTCTTTCCTTTCTGATGACAGATGATAAAGATAGACACTGAAGAGACGCAAGACTATGCTCATCGCCTTTTAATCACTAGTATACCTAGGGTTGATTATACTTAAACTTAATAAATATTTTATTATTATTAAGTTCATGCTGTGCATTTCCTGTCGTCGGTGCTTTCTTCTACTTGCAGCAGCACTGCACATTTGTGTGAACTTTCGCTGCCTCCTGCCGCT
>SRHC01001469.1:925682-948612 GCA_004794325.1 Pomacea maculata | reverse complement strand
CTGTGACAGCTGCAGCATGAAAGACTGTCCTAACACTTATTAACTTGTTTGTATTTGTATCTTGCTACTCTCCCTATCCAACACTTTTTTACCTTTGTATACCCTTCTAGCCAGTCCACAGATTCCTCACAGCGAACAAGCCTACAAAAGAGCCGCAGTAAAGCTGTATTTTTAGAGACCAAATCCTCCATTTCTTGCTCTAGCGCATGAGATGCTTTTCTGCTTTTCCACCTTTATTTTTGCCACCAGGTGATCAAAATTTCTAATCTACGGTTTAGAACCGAAAAATGATGTTCACTGTAAAAAGTTGTTTACAGAGGCACGACTAGACAAAATATTTCTAATGTACTATAAATAAAAAGTACATTGTAAATAATTATTACTACTTTAAAATCTATGGTAAATAAAGTTTGCTAATAAAGTTTCAAGAACTGCCATCACGTTTTTTTCTTTCCTTTCTGATGACATGTTAACGATAGACACTGAAGAGACGCAAGACTATGCTCATCGCCTTTTAATCACTAGTATACCTAGGGTTGATTATACTTAAACTTAATAAATATTTTATTATTTTTTTATGCTGTTCATTTCCTGTCGTCGGTGCTTTCTTCTACTTGCAGCAACACTGCACATTTGTGTGAACTTTCGCTGCCTCCTGCCGCTATGGTGATGACGCCATCCGACCATCTTTCCACGAACCCTGATCGACTGCTGTTCTCCCTCTTCGCAAGGCGACATTTCCTGCAGTAATCACATCGTGTGGCCGCTTGTTTCGGCTGCAAATGTATCTAAGTGATAACGAGGAAGAGGGCGGAAAAAGTCCCCCTCCCTCCTACTACCTCTCACAACAGAAAGACCGTGGCAAGGTTTGTTTGCTTGCTCGATTCTCTTTCGTTCACAACTCGATGGTCGACTCCCATATTCTCCTGAGTCACTTAAGTGTCCATGTGAGGTCTGGAATCGATGACCGCAGCATGGTGTAGGTGGTCTGGCTAGATGTCTAGCGCCATGGCGCTATGGTCGAGCCCTGGGCGGATATGACGTCACCAGCGCACGGCCCAGTGGGATGCGGCGTGGCACGTCATCAGCCCGGCAGACCTCACAGGGCGACTTTGAAGTACTGCTCCGCAGCCCCCCAGTGCTCTTGAGGGAAGCGGCATGATAGAGACATGCGGGTCTCCGCATCTCTCGCTTCTTTGTCTGCAAAAGAAACATTTTCCCTTAACGACACCGAGACTGCTACATCCATCCTCTTTTCTTCTTTAATGTCGTCTGCTGACTTATCTTTGTTACACACGTCTCGCTTTGCTCCGGTCTTCTCCCCCAACGTCCACAAAAATAAAATGCGAAACCTCAAAAGTCCTCACACATGACTGGCAACAGTCACACAGATAGAGCAGACCGCGTGTACTCGTCTTCTCATTTTTCCGTAGACAAACACAAACAAAAATTATTATTACTACAACATACGAGCTTATAGACTTCCCCCTTCTCTCCCCACACCTCTCACACACGCGAGAATAAACATGCGCACACAGAAACCGAGGTACACCAGGAATGAATCCAGGGCAGACTCACCTTGTCCCTTAGTTTTCTTAACGGTGGACGGCATCACCTTGGACTGCTGCTGCTCCAAGAGGCGCTCCTGCAACACAAATGATGTCACAGCGTAAACGTCTGCCGCACGTCACTTGTCACGTGGACCAATACGCACACAGTCGACACGTTGCTACGCATGACATACGCACACAGTCGACAGGTCGCTAAGCAAATGCCCCCGACACTAACAAGGGCACGCAGCCACGTCACTCTGCAAACGCCAAGGGCACAACTGGCACACGATGAACACATCGCTACGTCACAAGTCTGATTTATAAACATACAGTATGTCTGTGCACGTTTATATACATGACTAGGCCACAGGTCTCAAGAATATACAATAGGTGTATGTGTACACACGTTACGTCACACATCCGAAGAACATGTGATATGTGCATGTTTGTATATACATCACTACGTCACGCCTGAAGAATAACTGTGTGTATGCATATACACAATGCTATGTCACACATCTGAAGAATATGATGTGTGTGCATATTTATACCCGAATCCCTCTACGCGATACGTCTGGAAAGTACAAATAAATATGTGTATATGGACATCATACGTTACTTGTCTGAGTAATAAATATAATCCTTATCTCATACTTAGGAAGAATAAATACACAATGTGTGTAGATAGATAATATACAGACACACACAGAGACAAGCCCACACGCTATCGTCTCATCACAACTCGAGAAGTTTTGAAACAAAATGGCAAAACACCTTGGAGGAAAGGTGGAGGCGGTACAGGACGGAAGATGGTCCTGACAAACACAATGATACATCCAAACGTCACGTCTTCCGCCAAGTGATAAATCTTTTCCGCGAGAAGTAGAAAAGTGAAAGTGTGGTGTGTGTGTGTGGGTGTGTAAGTGAATGTATGCCTGTGTGTATGTGTGCGTGTGTGTGTATGCCTGTGAGTATATGTGTGTGAGAGTGTGTGCGCGTATGTGTGTGTGCCTCTGTGTGTGTGCCTGTGTGTCTGTGTGTGTGTGTGTGCCTGTGTGTGTATATATATATATGAGTGTGTGCCTGTGTGTATGAGTGTGTGTGAGAGTGTGTGCGCGTATGTGTGTATGCCTGTGTGTATGTGTGTGAGCAGTGGCAGTCACCTGTCTGTGATCCAGGCTACGCACGCCGACCCAAACCATGCCAACCCTAGCGCCGAGCCAAGCCCGTGGTGTCCAACACAAACATACACTCGGGAACTCCGCGGGGCGATGTTAGCAAGCTGTTCACGACAAGGGTGTCAAAGCAGGGGGTCCCCATTGCAGTTAAAACTCTTTTCAATGACTGGTGATGAAAGACGCTGGCATAAACGACTCGTGTTTCTCCCCTACACCAAAGGGCGCTTACTCCCCCATATACACACACACACCCACACACAGAGTTGCTCTCACTTTTCTGTCAGGAAACTTAAAACAAGCGCAGCTTAAAATTTTAGGATAATGCAGATAAAAGATATGTATATAATGAGTGCATCCACATTATAAACAGACAACTAGATTCATAACACAAACCAAAACTCAAACTCTATAATACAAGAACAGTGCTACACATGCATCCGGCAACCAGTACATTGTGCAGACGTGGCAGGCCTCCAAGATCCAAGAGTAACAGATAGACGAAAGGCACCAACAACAGTAACATCCGTTGCCATCCTCTCCCCTCCACACCCAATACACACAAACAAACATCTTTCCTAACCGCTTCCCCACCTCTACCCTTTCCCCTTGATACCCCAGGCCTCCATCTCCTTCCATCGTGTGAAATCACCTGTACTGAAATCACTCAATATTAACTGCTACAGCTGGGAGCGAGGCAGGGAGGCTTGTGGGATGACTCAACATTTCGGCGAACCTTCCGCTAGGAGGGAGAAGGTCAGCATACCTGGTGTGGCGACAACCGTACTCACCCACAGCAAAAAAGGCAAGTCAACACCAGGCGAGCAGCCAGTGTAAAGGTATACTGCAGCCCATCAGCCTCCCAAATTCCCAGTTCAACGTGCACCAGGTAGGCCTGATTCCCCACCGTACACACTCCACCTTGCCCTTGTCCACCGCGTAATCAACGACATCCAAACTTTTGCATGAAATCAGCGCTTCGTCCCGCAGTGTCAATACCACGCCTTATCGTGCCTGCAATCAAACACTCGCCCATCAAATAAAAAGCAGGCGGGCTAATCAAGGTGTTTGAGGTCTCCCCATCCATTAAGAAAATCCAGTGCCAGAACTGGAAACCTGTAAACAAACCCCGAGAATCATTATCCAAACATACAAAGCATCTGCTTAGAAGGGGACATATCCCACGGAGCCCCAATCGACAGACACAATCTAACAACTGACGGCAGTAGCACCATGTGATGCGCAACTGAAAAAAAAACCAACCCAAAAACAAAACTCAAGACTTTTAGGGCAAAAGCGCAAACGTCCAAGAAACAGGCATACAGCAATCGGCGGATCGCGATGTTTTAAACAAACCTGTGTAAACAACACAGGAATCCAGACACGCTCACTTGACACCTTGTGATGCAATGGTGTCACGGGCAGTGCAGCCGGACAGGTAGGCCGGTCAAACTCGGTCACCACGTCGCCTGCAACTGCCACTCCAACAATCGTTGCTGCGTGCGGTTCCTGTGTCGCGAGCTAAACCCCCGAAACGAAGTTTCCAGTAGGATTTAATCCATCCACGTTTGACTGACTCCTGCCTGATTCCCCACAAACGGCTGTCACTGGCTTGTGCGATCTAGCAAAGGGCTTGGTGCTAACTGTGACGGAACAGAGCCCTACAGTACATAGGTACACGTGAAGCACTTCGCCGAAGATTGCACACATACAATATCTTAACTACCGCAAGTATTTCAAGATGTCCCATAGTAGTCACAAAAAGACACACTACCCACGGCCACGTCCCGATGGTACTCACAAAGACAAACCTGGACGGTGGATAGCGATCCCAAGTGCAACAGATAAGCTTTTGACATGAAAGTTCTCATTCTTTTTTCCATCTGATGTCCACAAAGGAAAGGGGGGGGGGGATTTGGTGTTTTACGCCGTGCCAGCAACTAAGACTATATAACGGCAAGCAGCCAGCCCTGTAAACAGATGCCACGTGCAGAGAAAGAATAGCGTGCCCGAGACGAGAAATGAACTCTGGGCAGCCAACCGTCACTGTACAGGTAGTCCTCGACTTACGACGGGGATCCGTTCCTAACGCGGCGTCGTAAACCGAATTTCGACGTAAGTCGGATCATACGTTCATACAGTACTGTACCATAATAACAGTACAGTACTGCAGACACTTAGCCTCTCCAAACACCTATCCTAACACAGCAACCTACATAATTATCAATAAACATAAGTACAGTAAAATATTGTACAGTACGCTTTGTTATCACTGTCGCTTTAATAGGAGCAGATCCTGTCACGTGTTCAAGGATGCGATCTTTATCCTTGATCATCGTAGCGACAGTCGAACGACTAAGTCCTAATGACCTGACAATTTCTGTTGCTGTTTCCCCCTTCTCAGATTGCCTTATTTTATCCACTTTCACATCCATGGTGATGGCCTTCCTTTTCTTTGATGCACTGACCTCGTAAGTCGGAATGAGCGCCGTAACCACGAAACGACGTAACTCGAGACCGTCGTAACCCGAGGACTACCTGTATTGGTGACAGGCGCTAACCGTTGCGCCACCGGACCGCTCACAAAGGAACGGGAAGGAGGGGTAGGTGACGAGAAAGAGAGAACGTTGAGGGTAGAAAATGCCTGTATCTTAGAGCTGGGATGGGTGGGGTGACTGCAAAAGTGACCAGTTCTCCCTTGTTCACAAAGGTGTAAGGAAGTTTGGAGGTGGGGTGGTGGGTGGTGGGATGCCAGATGGCGCTAGAGGGTCCAACAGTCAAAATGACAATCAGCTACGTTCGCTGGCATGGATGTCGCAGGTCGCGGTGTCTGGGCCACCAGAGTTTGCCGAGGACGGCACTGCGCCACCCACAGTACGACCTCTCTACCCGGGCCAGTGGCCGTCACCTCCAATGACGCCAGCGACTCGATCTGCTGGGCAGGGGGTCGACTGACATCCGATAAGGTCTGCACTAACCTTCTGGCCACAAGGAAAGTTCACTCTCGGGTCATCGAGTGACACGCGCCATCGATAAGCCCTGAAATACTAGCTTCAAAGTGTGAAACTGCGAGACCTAACCAATACATCGCAAACGCTCTTTTCCCAACTGCTAGCAGCTCAGAGAGGACGACAGTTTAGCCAAAGAGGCCTGCTGGTCTTGCTCAGGATACCTTCTATTTCAGGCACCGCTGATGAACTCACTTCTAACGGGTTTTACTGTTTGCTGTGCACTTTCCATACCCTCCATATCTAACCTCGTAGTCTTCATTATCCAAAGCCTAAAACACATCTCTTTCGTAATATTTATTCTATTAAATCGGGTTTCAACAGTTATTGTTTGAATGTTTCAATACATTTCTTGGCTAATCTGATTTTGCTGATGTTGAATTTGATTAAAAAATACTTTGAATGTTGTTAAACTTTCATGATTTCACAATCCTCGTTTCTTCTGTTTTTTCTTAAGTGGGTGTTGTGAAGTGCATAAAGTGCTCTAACATCATGATGATGATGATGATGATGATGATGATGACGACGATGAGTAGGATACAACAAAACTGACAACGCCAAGCGCGAAGGTGAATTTAATATACAAATAATGGGAGGGGGGCTACTATTAATCTACTCAGAAATGTACAGCTTAAACATTCAGATTACTGTACGGAGGTAAATGACAAACTCAGCCTATCATTCAGCGGGCACGAATGGCAGTGACTGTTGACCAGGCAGGTCTTAGTTGCCAGGTTCTCGGGCGTTACAGTCGCAAATAGCCTGCAAGGTCCCCGATGAGCTGACACGAGAGCATGGGCTGCATGCCCCGGGTACCACAGGGACAAAGCGGGTGGATAGGCATGTTTGGCCACGGATTAGCTCTTCTGTGTATGTGCGGTCGCAGCCACCAGTCCTCGCGACGACTGGTGGAGGAGTGGGGGTCGTGCGATGATGCCCCTCTCCTGCAGCCAGCCAGCCAGCCGACGAACCAATCCGCTTCAACGACCAGACACTTTCGACCCAAGTACGCGTCTGCACTTTTGTTTGGGTATCGGTCTGGTCAAAACAGACCCACCACACGAGTCCGGTGAAGATGGGGTGACGAGGTGGGGTATATACCTTTTCCCACCCCATTTCTTGGACCCATTTCTAGGTTGCCCCTGTCAACGACAATTACTCCCTCGGCTGCCCCCTACTCCGTTTGGCGCTTTGCACTCTCTCCCTCTGGCCATTTACAAATATTACTAATGGCGTGATTAGGACTGATGGGGGATCAATAGGACTGCCACGAGAAAGAAAACGCAAAAGGAGAAAACAGAAGGCGGTCTGAAAGAAAACAATCAGACGCGGGCCAAGACAAACCAAGTGACGCAAGACGAACAGAAAGGACGTGTGTCCCAAGCCTGCTGGGTAACCCGAGACTGGGAAAAGCAGCTCATGGGACGAGTGGTCCACGTACAGACGATCCACACAAGTTCGTGGATCTCATTACAACACACACACACACACACACGGAAAGAGAGAGAGAAAGGCTAAATGACGCATAAATGCAAAACAAAAAAGCTTGGCACAAACTGTGAACTTTTAGCGACTGTCCGTGCACAGTAGCGAGACGATCACATTGGTACCTCTAACAGCCACCGGCATCTAATGGAAATGACCTGATGCAGTCCGCGCGTGCGCAGTCAATGTTTGGAAAGGTCGTCTCGACAGAAAGTTGAGATCAAGACGCCGGTAAGCACAGTCCACAACTCAACTTTGTCTAAAGGAATCCGTTCTCTCACAAACTGGTCTTGCCTCCCAGCGACCAATGACTGTCCCCCCTCCCTCCAAAGGCAGCCGCCTACTCCTCCTTCTCCTGTCCTCAAAAAAAAAAAAAAAAAAGACGACAACGGCGACAGACGCCACTCGACGCTGGGTTGGCGGTGCCCGGGCTGTGTCCACAGACAAACATGTGGCTAAAGCCGTCAGCACCCTCCCCTGTGCCCCTCACCAACAAGCATGGGCGTGTCAACAGGCTCTCGCGCTAGACCTTCAAGTGCCGCAAGAAAGGAGAAGCAGGCGTGCAGGAGGACCTCACCGTGCACAAGAAGATCAGCGAGGCTTACCGGGGGGTGATGGGTGGGTGGAGGGTTGGGGAAGGTCCGACAAAGGGGATTCGACCCAACAAACGACGGGTGGAGGGTTGCTGACGACAACGCCAACACGTCCGCGGAGCCACTTCTACTGACAGAGCAGCAAACGACGTTGGCGAGGGTATCCAAGGTTGAGTGAAGGAAAACATCCTACTCCCACACCTTCAGACGCTCGCCATCCCAGTCTGGGCGCGGGTCTTTAAGAAAGATGTCACCAATTAGAGCTAAAGGAATGCTGTTTACACGAACAGCCACGATATGTCACACAATGAAACGTTTGGCTCGAAAAATAGGACTCGCCCCGACAAAGGCTTCGAGCTCTACCCATCGCAAACCTGTCAGCAGCTACACATCTTGGGGATCACTGAAGACTAGGAGCCACCAAGGCTTTTGGGACTTCTTCAGCGTTCGATGTCTGTGCGGCCGACGTCTGAAGCCTGGAGCTTGGAGTGGAACTGATGGGAATGGAGGATGCATGTGGTGTGGAGGGAAAAGAGGAAGACAAACTCGCTAGCTCCTTTTCATGTCTCGGCTATGATTATTCTGATAAAAATATGCAACAGAGAACGAACAACTCATGGAGACGTGATCTCACAAGGCCGAACAGTTTGGAATCATCCTATAATTATATTGTGGAATAAAAAATGATTAGATTGTTGAATCACTGTAAAAGATATCCGACAATAACCTGATCTTATATATATAAAGATGGGAAGAGACCATGCAAGGCTGAAAGGTGAAAAGTCCAAGAACATCTTGAATGCGCACAAATAATCAAGATAAACGTGTAGATATATGTAAGTAAGCACGCGCCCGCGTACATACACACACATCCGACGAAAGAAAGAAGGAAAAATGAAAGAAAGAAAAAGTTAAATGTACAGGTCTCTGTTTATCACATCTTCCTAACAAGCCGATCGTTTTAAGACACATAACTGCTGTTAAGCGACAGTCTCTAAAACGAGAAGAGGAGATTCAGTAACTTTCACGTAAGCAGAAAATTAACTTCGCATCAGGAAAGAAAACAAAATCCACGCAACTGGAAATCATTTTAGATAAGGCATGTGCTGCGGTCCAATCACAAACGATGCTTTCACGACGAACTTGTATTACTGGACTGCTGGCAGACGA
This sequence comes from Pomacea maculata, assembly GCA_004794325.1. Lineage (NCBI taxonomy): Eukaryota > Metazoa > Mollusca > Gastropoda > Architaenioglossa > Ampullariidae > Pomacea > Pomacea maculata. Next base: position 939,628 of record SRHC01001469.1, on the reverse strand, counting down.
TTTTTTTTCCAGTTAACTACTAAAATGAGGCAGGTGTGTACAAAGCTTCCGGTTTAGTCACATTCATTGTTAAGGCTCGCCGAGACTAACAGTGGAGAACTTCGCTAAAGAAGACTTGTTAGTGCAATAGGTATCCCAGATGTACCTGTGGTTTATAACTTCATAAGCTATACTAACGGTGCGGAAGTCTCAGGGGCAGCCCATTGGTTCATAGCTGCAGACCGTGATTAAAGTCCAATCTGCTCCCGAAAACTGAGGAAAATGAGGAACCGCCACCCGTTAATTTTCATACAGCAACGGCGCACACAGACCCATCTCATGAGTATATCTAGTTTGCCGCTGAACTGTCTCTGACCATCGATAATCGCGGAAAAGTGTTAACTGGCACCACAGAGGATATTTCGCAGTGATAAGAACGCAAAAAAAAGACAGGAGGACAGAACAAGATTCAACGTAACAGACACGGGAAAGATGCCAGAGAAGTGGACATAATTCAGTTGCGGGTATTTTCACACCCAGCCGAGAGGAAAAGGCGATCCAAGAGTATTGCATTAGCTCCCCTTTGTCAAATGCTAATGACAAAATTAACAGTGATGATAAGTGAATTCATTTGTTTTCCTATCCGCCTCGGAGAGGACCGTGAAAAGAAAGTATTCGGTTACTAATGCGGGGAGACGGGGATTGAGATGACGAGACCTTCGGAAAAAGCCCCGCAGCGAGTGGCAAGTCTGGAATTGAAATGGATGGGAATCGTGGTGTCTGTCCAAGACGGAGAAAAATGGCTCGGTGCTAGCCGACGACACGGTATTAGCGGACTCGGAGGACTGAGGGGAAAAGATTAAAATATGAGGGAAAACAGGGGGCGGAGCGTAGCCAGACTCAGAGAAAGGGCAAGCTGCTGAAAGATTAGCAGTGTCTATACCTCTGAGAGCGCCCGAATCAACCCCAATTAATAACCTTTGATCACACAAGACAGGGAAGTCAAGGGAAAAGAAAGAGAGAGAGAGATGAAGACAGGGTGGGAGCAGGAGGACATTACTGTACGACGACAATGAACTAATTCAATGACAAGGAGAGGGGGCTGTCTTGTTTGATTAGAAACAACATAGCGATCTCAAGGAACTTATCGTGCGCGCTCTTCCCACATAAAGACAAACATATGAACCCACAAATGTACGCAAATACTAACGAGAAATCGCATGTGAACTGGACTCCCCCTGCCATGAAAGTAACTTGCATGGCATCCAGCCATCGTATCGCAGCGCCATTCCAGAGCCTTGACGTATGGTCATACAGTATCCCCGTTACTCTACACGGAAAAAGTAAATTGCGATCATTATGGATTCGATCATCGATCGTCTTGGTGACAAACTTATCCCCAGTGAGCCACAGGAGGGTTGGGTGTGGACGGCAAGACACACCAAACAGGAGCAGGGTGGCGGTGGTGGTGTTGTGGGAGCGGAAGAGGCGATGACTGGAATACGGCGACGACCGCCAGATGGCAGCGACTTTCATCGCGCAATTCTGAACCGGAAGGACGTGAAAGCATGCAGCTGGGCAGTGTGAGGACGACCGACAGATGTAATGAAAGATCATAAGCAGGGCAGCAGGAGCAAGTTTTACGTCCGTTAACAGAAACGCTCGTGCAAAAAGGCGTGGAGGGCTAGGGGTTGGGGGAACCAGTCTAGGGTGGGCGAAGGGGACTCTTCCTGTGCTTTCATCGTCCTGACACTCTACACATGCGCTCAAGCACCTGGACAAAAGCAAGAAAGCGTGCTGATGTATATCATCCACACGCCCAAGGTGACTCCAACCAGCGGGCGCCACACTGCCAGGCACCCGCCATCCAGGTTGTGTCGAGCAGTAATCTCCCTTCAGAAATGACGTAATGAAGAGCTGCTGTGCGAGCGCCGCGGCTTATGGATGGCGGAAGGGGAGGAGAACGGGGTGGTGCTGAGTGCGGGTGGTGGTAGCAATGAGGAGGGCAGAACTGCCCCCCCCCCCCAAAAAAAAAATGCTCATAATGTCGAAACAAAACATTAAGCCCTCTCGTTAATCTGGCTTCTTGAGTGACAACAGGAAGTATGGCGACCCAGAAAAGGTCATAGGTCGCTAAGACATAAATAAGTTATGATCTATACCAAGAAAAATGAAAAAATATTATACAAAATGAAATCAACACTATATAAATGTAACAATATATATAAATCAAAGAAAAAACACTTTCAGCAGCCAACACGTTAATAAGCCATTTGTACCAGGGACTGTGATTTACTGTGTGCAGCCAGTTTCACTCTCAGTGAGCAGGAATACAAAGAATGGAACAACCATCGCAAGTCAGTGGGGCTCAATTAACAACGAAGTCATTAGCAGGAGAATGGATAGGGTTTTCTTTTCTATTTTCTCATTTCCTTTCTCTTTTATATCTTTTTTCTCACGGAAGGCATCAGGTTTTAATAACCGACCTCGGCTAGATATCTCAGCACGCAGAAGAAATGTTTATGTAGTGAGTATAGAGAAATTTCTTCACGAATTCCGAACAATATTAGAAAATGTTCTGGCTCCAATTCAGCAAAATTGGCTTTAAAAATTTGTAGTACAAGCATCTACCACAGGCGCAGAAGCTGTGTCGTCAGAAGAATACAAATAAATATAAATATCATACGTACACACGTCGCACACACGCTGTTCTTTAAGTCTCAGAACTAAAGTCTTAAGCAAATCCCTCCCAACCTCATCCTTTAACCCCGACCGACTGCAAGAGCGCGGTATCAGTCAATCTGTTGATGTAACCCGACGTTCCAAGGAGGAAAAAAAAAAGAAACGGGTATTTCTTTATTTACCCCCAGCCTCCGCATGGCAACAGGCAGTTTTGTTTCTCCTGCCTACCACAACTCCTGCCAGCTTGCCACGAAACAAACACCGTGACACAATCATCACATCTCGCCGGAGACGACCCACCTGCACGCCGCCCGCGTGTTTTCACAACTTTGCTTCGCCGTATGGAGATGTTTCCGCACACACACACACACAGAGATGGGTATAGCTGGCAACCTCAGCTACACGTGCCAAGCCAAGAAGCAAGTTAGGGTAGGTGGCGGTCCGGAGACGTCTGGCATCTGGGTGGCATTACCTCACTTCTGCGCGTGACGCTGTGTATAGTTCTTCGTCCTTCGTGAATGGAGACAAGCGGGGTGGGACTGTTCTTCTAAAAACGTAAATACTATCAATATTAACTATATTTATTTACTTTTTAGTTTCATTGATGGCCAGATAATACGACCTGCTACATCGGTAATTATACTATCAAAGGAAAGAAACAAATATTCCAAAGTTAAATGAAGATATCGCCGTCCAATGTCCGGTTAGTAAGCTAGTAGAGAAAACGGTCCAAATGCAAGAATAACAAAACAGGTTCAACCAAAAGCTACAACAGCTAGAAGACGAACCCACTTCCCCATGGAGGCGATACTCACAATTATAGAAGTATTTTTGAAAACCAAGTCATCACCACCTTCCCAGCTGTCAGACTTATACATCATGAGGCATCCCCTCAGCACACTGACAGACCTGTAACTATCCTCGAAGACCTCACGCTGTCGACCATCTGCGATTCCACCTCTCGTAAAATTGACCAAATTCAGCTTGGAGAAAATTCTTAGCAATATGGTAACAGCTTCGGCTCAGGTGGAGAGGGGGAAGGAATCCCGCCCACAAAACTGGAGGTAGGAGCCTTCCTTTCCTCCCGGTGGAGGTCGCCACAAGACACCCACTACCCCCCAACCCTTCTTTAACAACTCTTCAGGTTGCTTGCCTTGTATCCATTCGGTCTCATACCCAAGAGCCGCCAAGAGACCATTCTCGCACCAAGTGGGCGATATAAATCATATTTTTCAATTTACCTAGAGTTCATAACTCATTAAGCCAAGTAGCGTTTCGCGGCGATTCACTCACACCGTTCACTGGAAGCATGTTGCGCTGTGTTAACCACTCTCACATGTCCTGTCTCACAAAAGGTGCAAAAATCATCTCCCCCTGCCGTTTCTCCTTTTCGTCGGCACGGGGGTGTGGTAAGGGTGGGCGAGTATGTGTTGCAAGAGGAAGTGTGAAATCCCCGGCGAAAGAAACTTTCTGACTAACTGTTATTTGAGCACTTAGACGATTTTCGAAAAAAAAAACAACCCCCAAAAGAAAGAAAAACAAAAAACCCCCGAAAAACCAGTCTCCTTATCTATTCATCTGTTCGCACATCATCTGGTTGCTAGCCACAACGACAGGAGAAAGAAACATGGGTACTGATTCATCTCGCCATATCCCTCCCATCTCCACCTTTCTCGTTCTCATTGCTCCTATTATGCGATATTATTCTTTCCTTGCTTGCTTTTTTCAATGGCATGCAGTCATGCTTCTTTCTTTTCTCTTAATCCACACACACACAGCAAACAGCTTCAGCCTCTTCAATAAGCTCAACTGATCATCGAAAAGGCTGGGTAATGTTTCACCATCGCAGTAAACTTCCAGAGTACCTCCCTGCCGACGATTCCTCCCACCGCTCCACGTGCGATGAGCGAAGACCGTCGACGTCTGTGTGGTCATTTTCCTCATCAACACACAGTAGCGAAAACGGCCTCCACGAGAAGGAAAAACAAAAATACATTGGTGTGGTCTCCACTGCTGAGGCAATATCAAGTGCAGGCTGTCAAAAGTAATTGTGGATCTTGTCGGCACGGCCGCCAAAAGAAACGGCAACTGGGAAGGGGGGCACAGGATGTGACTCCATTAATCATCCTCCCTAAGTAGTATTTCCGCCGCCCCCCAACCCCTTTGCCCCTCTACACATTTTATTCTCCCGAAAATCAACGTATCCCGAGACAGTGGCGTTTTGACACTGGTCATTACAGTTCGCCGTCATGTGATGGAGAGCGGGGAAGCCGAGGATGGCAGCTTTACACGTTCTTGATGGGATTCCTTTCGCTAGCCTTCTTGCAAAGGAGGCTGCCGAGCTTTGCACGAGCTAAACTACCGCCATTTATCAAATGCCCATGTGCAGAACATTATTTTCTGTCAGAATAAACTCTGTCGGTAGTAAACTTCTCTCACGCTCCTCCTCCCTTTTTGACGGGGACGGAGGTCTCCACCACAGCCACCCCACCTCCACCTCCCTAACACACAGCACCACCACCACCATCATCACCATGTCATGGCAGATGCACGAGCAATTCTTAACGGTGCATGCAGGAAGAAAAGGGAGGGCGCATCTCCTGCCTGCTGTGACATAACTGTGGCTTGGGATTAGCTGGCTTTCTGGTCGTACATTCAGGAACTATCTCGACAGCAAGGTGAAGAAAGACCCCAATCTCTGCATCCCCTTTTCCAAAGCAATCACCTCATTCACGCCTCACCCACCCACAGTTTTTTTTTTCTTTAAAAAAAAACTTAGGTAGAAGAGGCAACTTTTGGCAAAATCTGTTCAGCCGGCCAGTATGGGTCGTAAATAGATTTCTCATTTTATGGTCGTGCTTTTACTGTGGGAATACATCTTTGGAATAACTTTCCGCGCTCTCGCCCACTGTGCCACGCTCGTGGGACCGACAGCGCGGTGTGGAACTGTGTGAAGCCTGCAAGCACCTCCAGTCGTAAAACTGCACGTGGCGAAAGCCCAGCGAGCAGGAAGTCTCCTCCGGCCCCTAGGGGCGGCACGGCCATCAACCGCAGGCAGGCTGGGAGGGGAAGGAGTGAGAGAAAGAGGGAGCAAACGTATTGTGACAGAGATGTCAGGGTTTAACGTGCAGGACCTCACAGCACGAGATCTTCTCGTCAGCTGCCGACTGGAGCTGTCAGAAAGGTATGAACACACACACTCACACACACATGCGCGCGCGAGCGGTCTGGGATGCTGGCAACATCAATCCTCACCGTTGTCCGGAAAGCAGAGGAAAGCACGAAAGACGGTAAGAAAACCCAAGCTGGACCCGTGCTCTCATGAAGTGGCAGCTCTCTGGTTTGTTTTGAAAGTCGCATCTCGCAGCTCTAGCGCCGGAGAGTCGTTCTTTTCCTGGCTATGCCAGTAATGCCTGTACTGACGTTTCTGCTGGGTGGCTGGGTGTTGGTTGGATAACGTGAGCCATCAACATTTTCCTACCCACCCCTGTGTGCTTAGGCAATTCACTCAGCTGGTTCAAAAGCACGAGTTTAAACGTCACCTGACATTCCAATCTCAGACCCAAACCTTGTGATAAAACACAGAATACATATAGATATAAAAGACTATTAGACAACAATAATAATTACCACTGCGAAGCAAAGAAGTAGAAAGAAAAAAATGGATTTCAAATATTTTCCACAATCTCGATGATTTTTTGTTCATCAATATTTTAGTTGGTCTTTCTGACAGAGATTTCTAGCTGCTGTTCTCGACCTGTTTCTCAGCACAGATGGTGTGTGACCGAATCAAGACAAAAAAAAAAAACAAAAAAAAACAACCAAACAAACAAACAAAACAAAAGAACAAAGCAAAACCAAAACAAAAACCAAAAACAAAACAAAAAAGAAAAAAAAACCCAAACAAAACACCACCACCTCGGTCTCTTGCATACCTCACAGCGACAATCTCACAGTTAATATGGTCTGTTGCCAAACAACAAAATCCGCAACTCGATAATCATTCCATAACCTAGTTCTATAAACATGCTGCAAGAGAGAGCTCCTCCTCATCCTCATCTAAAGGTGCTCACCTCGATGAAGTTGGACAACAACGCTCCGCTGAGCTCCTGCTCGAGGATGAGGCGGTTGGACTGGTTGTTGTAGCAGCAGGCGACGAGCGTGGGGAACAGCACATGGGTCAGCCGCGGGTCGCTGAAGTACTGGAACGGCAGCGAGCACAGCTGCTGCAGCACCGTGGGAGGCTGCCCTGACTGCAGCAACACCTGAGGGAGAGAACAGGCGATAAGCAATCGGCAATATAATAATAATGATAATAACAACAATAATAATAAAGCGCTATTATATGCCATCGTTCCCTTAAAAAAAAACCCACGTTTCTTTGATAAGACTATGCAAAGCCTCTACAAGAAACAATTTTTAATAAAACCGTTTTCTCATCTCTTCCCTTTCCTTCCCCTGCACTTACGCTATTAAGATACCAAATAGTTGCTTGTGACTTGTTTTCCTCGGCCGTTTCCTCTTTGCTCTCTTTACCCTCTTAGCCAGGCCTGAGTAAATTACACGCGCAAAATGCGCACATTCACACACGAGAGCAAACACACACATACACGCGCGCAAACACACAAACAGAGAGGAGAGAGACAGAGACTATAACGCAGGAAAAACGAAACGTTCCATTTAGTCAAGCAGCTACAACCACAGGGGCAAAAAACTGTAAAATGCCATTGAGCGACTGTAATCTGGTGATAACAAAACTTCTTTATAAAGACATTGGTCGAGGTACTGACCATAAACCGCCTCCCTAAAGAAGGCGGGGAAAAAAATCCCACTTTTTAGGTAAAAATAGCAATCCTCTGTACCATGATACTAATACTTAAAAAAAGGAAACATCGTGAGTTGCGAGAATGGAGAAACAGGATTTAAAAAAAAAAAATAGCAAACAAACCAATGATAAACCGACATTTGAAAAAAGAAGGGAAGTGAGGAACATTTCTTACAATACGAGAACCATTTCCCAGACTTATACTTCTGAGAAATAATAAATCACCGAGACTAGAGGAAACACTTTCTTATGTCTTTAATTCGCTAGTCACGAAGTACCGAAGGGCCTTTTGTTTTGTGACAGAAGCTGGGAAAGCATAGATGTAAGCAGTCTGCGAACTGCTTGATGGGTAGTGTTTCCTCCGACAGCAAAATGATACATTACTTTCTTCTGATCATAGGAGAAACTGCACTTCACAGGAAGGAAAGCACCGGCTTCAAGTTCAAAACATTTAACACTCAACTAATGGAAAACAGTGCAGTTTCTTTGAAGTCATCAAAACAACAACAAAAATGATTTGCATTTATTTGTTGCTTTTATCCCAATTTACACGAAAACTGTTTTTGTTTTTACTTATTAAGATCGGCGCCATTAAGGCCCCCTCCTACCCACTACTTTCAGAAATGTTCATTGTCCCACGAAATAACACAGTCGGCTGACGAGTGGAATTACAAAACTGAAATTCTAAAACAAGTCGAATGAGGACATTAGAAATACAGAGTAAACCCGCATATCAAAATTTCGCTCATTTTGTAAAAAAGTAGAAACACATACACACACGTTGTTTTCGCTCATTGGACCACCTTTAAAAAAAAACTAAAAAAAAAAAAATACAGCGGATCATTTCTTTACAAATTCTGAACATTTGTTTTAAAATTTTTGTGACATTTCTTACTGAAAGCATTAGTAAAACTGCCCCCTACCCCTTACAATTTCTAATAGTGCTCTCTAACAAACTACCTACTGGTGTAATTGTAATCCTGTAGTTATTTCCAGCACAATATAAATTATAATTATCTACCAACATTCCCCAAAGCAAATAATCCTATTGATATCTACAAAGGTTGTAGATCGCAGCACGAAATACGATTTGACGAAAAATCCGACAGCAGACTCGCGAGGTACTGAGTATTGAACACTGGGTACAGAGTTCGGAGGTGACGATCCCATCATGCACATCCCATCCAACCATCAACACAGTCGCGTTCCAGCCACCTTCGTTGCTGACTTTCATCTCTCTCTCTCCCTCACACACACACGCTCGCACGCACACACACGCCCAATCTTTGCAGGAATAACATCATTAAAGCCAACCAACCACCCAAACCAAACAAGAAGCAAACAGAAAAAAGAGGGTCAAAGTAATTGTATAGAGCCATCCACATAATTCTCCCACCACACCACCAATAGCACCACCACACCTTCCGGAGCTTCCTACACACAGTTCTGGGTGTGATGCATATTTCACGGCGCTGTGTCCAATATCTTCTTGGAGTTTAATCTGCTAATGGAGAAAGGTCGCGGCTGTTCTCCATGCGCTGACAGTTTTACAATCATTACAGGATCTTATCGGAGCCCCTTAATTATTCATTTCCTCTGCTCTCGTCCCCCGAAAATAAAATTGCATCCAGCGCCATCCGCAAGCTCCCGGGGCCCGGCGGCAGGCAAGGTCAGTTAACTGTAATGTGCTTCCGCCGCCCATTGGCTCCACGGACGATGACGCGTTATGACGAAACGATGCTCCGCGCGGCCGCCGAGCACCGCATACCCACCCCGCCACCCCTCGTCAACGGCCTTCGTCCTGCGGATAATTGGTTCACATCCCGCCAGATTGAGATAAACGATCTCAAGGCTCTCATGCAGAGCCGACGACACCACAAGACGTCTCTCATCGCGGCCTCCGTTGCCACACTTACAAGGTGGCTACACTTGCACTTCGGTGCCTGCTAAAATAAAGAAATCAAAGTGATTCATGTGGTTTCTCTTAGTGCATGAACGAACGCATAGGAAAAGCTGGGTGCGTCCCACGCGCGTGCATGTGTGTGTGTTTTGTTTGCGCGCGCTTCCGAGCAAGAATAACCAGTCACCCGTGACTTATGTCCCCAGAGTGTGTACAGGGTCACCAGCAAATTTCAAAATTAAGGCGGTCTATATCACTTTGTTCATGTTTCATGCCGGTTTGTGTTATAAACAGCTTGTGGCTTCTTCAAATTCTGTAGTTTTAGATTAATGCTTCCAGCACTTTGCACACACATACGTGCATGAGCATGCGCGCTTTTGTATTCATTTTCCCTTTAAATGTATGAGACAGCAAAGGTGTTCCCCACCAAACGAAAAACATCAGCCGACCTTGCTCCAAGCGTAAGACGAATCACACGCATAAATACCGAGACAGACAAAAATCACGCTGAGGCCATGACAGGCGTGGGGGAGACAACTCTCCGATACGGCGAGATAACCCATGTACCCCATGCCACCTCGCCGATATTGACAGTTAAAAGCAAACAACACGCTCTTTGATACTTTTTCTCTCCCACACTAAAACCTCGAAATACTGCAATTAATATCCATCGTTTCTGAAACTTTTTATTAATTTAATAAAAGCAGTTTCATAGACATCTGCACATTGTTGCCACCCTGGTATCAATTTTTACGTGGGGCAAAGTGTAGCGAGCTTTTTATTCGAAACCTCTAGGTTATCGCTTTCAATTTTGATGCCCCGAAAGCGTCTGTAAAGTACCGTCGGGAAAAAAAAGAAAGTATGTCAATCAATTATGTTAAAAACAATATTGCTGCCAACGTACATCACACATGTGCGTGCGCCATTTGAAAAAGAATTGAAAATAGAAATAAAATATATGTAAAGGGGGGTGAACTGCACAGCAAACGACTCAAAGCACTTTTCTCCATTATGTAAAAGTCGCTAGTAATGGCAAATAAATGGATGCGAAAGGGACCGAAAAAGAAGACGTGCGTGCGCGCGCCTGTATGGTACGTGCGTGCGCCTACATTAGAGAGTGAGAGATGTGCATGCATCCATGTGCGCCGAAAACTTTTATGTTCATGTTCACAAGCTGGTGAAAAAAAAAAAAAGTCTTCCATCGCCTATTAGCTGCAGTTAAACTGCTGGCGGGCAAGCGGACCTTAACACGGGACAGTTGGAGGGTGGATCAGCCGCAACACCTGCTGCCATTGAAGGCAACCAGACCCATGAGGCAGGGGTAGGACAAAAAATATGCGGACGTTAACAGCGAATAATAAATGAGAAAAGAGAGGTGAGGACGAGATGATGTGCACTGACAGCTGGAGGACAGCTGTCTGAGAACTGGCCGTTGGACGAAATAACTAACACACTAACAGCAATCATTCACGCAAAGCAGAACTCCAGCCCCAGCACAGTCCACATGAAAAAGAAGAACATGACTTCTTGGGCAGAGCAAGTCCTAGTGATGGAGGTTCTCAAAAAGCAATGTCCAACTTTCTGCTGTTGTGAAGTGACAGCAAGATTGATTAGGTGGTTTAGACTAACTTTTTGATTATTATAAACTAGATAAAATAACACTGTACTACTTACGGAGCTCACCCCGTCTACTGGACCCCATTCCCTCTACATCCCCTCATCCATCCCCTTCCTCACAACCTACTTCCCTCACCCGAGAGGCTGGCAGTCTGCTGGGACTTAATGGCGGACGGTGGTAAAGCTTAATTCGTGTCGCCAGGTTGTCAAATAGCGGCGTTAGGAGAATGCGCACCTCGTAAGCTAGCTCATCGTCTCTTCGGGGGGAAATGCCAGCAAGAAATAAACCACAAAAGAAATGCCTGCTGGAACACTAGTGGCATCCCACAATGTGCTTCGTAGTGGTGCATAAAAACGGTTATTCAGCGGCTCTATAGCAGAATTACAAGCCAGCCTAGCTGTCTGATCAAGGTTACAGCAAAAGCTCCACAGCTTTAATCTTCTAATTCTTGTTTGGCTTGTAGACAAAGTTACAAAAGCCGTGTGTTCAAAATGCAATAAGTTTAAGCAAGTTACTACACTCTCTTCTTCACGCAAACAGACAGACGGACAGGAAGACAGACGAAAAGAAAGATAAAAAAAAATAAAAGAAAGAAAGAGCAAGTTCCCTGCTGCCAAGCCAAGCTTTCTGTGGACCCTGGGACAGCTTAGTCAAACTTAAGCAATAGGGTGTTTTCTTGGAGATGCGAGCGCATACACAAACAGGAACTAATCAGTTAAGTGGCATCACACACAAATCGCTTGCCCTTTCATCATCTTGCAAACCTCTCTCCCAGAATTAATTCCATCTAAGGTAGCTTTTTAATCATCATTCCATTGATCTTTGTCAGGCACCACGCTCTTCTTCTTCCCCCACCCCCCTATTTCATCTCACAACTCCACCCCGCCCCTGCACCCACCCCGTCAGACGTCTTGGAGCTGCTCTTGCTGGTCTCTGAATCAATGGCAACAGGGGTTCTCTCCAAGCGGTGCTTAGAGGACAGGATGAAAATTGGAAAGCAAACATTGGATTAGATATTTTTTTTCTCCCCGCCGCTGCCCTCGAGCAGCCTGGTGGTTGTTTTCGCATTACATGCTCTGGGGTTCAAAGGCTAACAAACTAACGTACGGGTGCGCTGCGTATCTTGACTGGCTGTTCGCGTGCTCTTCAACTTGCGTGATGGGATTCCGAGAAACAGTCCGTGGGATCTTGATACCTCTGAGTATGTTTACTACCCGACAAACCGAGCTTCAAAACGAATGTTGTGGCAGTCTCTCTCTACAAAGTAGTGTGTGTGAGGTAACACTGTCTGCAATGCATATGTACGCACAACAAATAAACGTATGAAACTACGAAAAAAAAAGGAACAAACAAAAAACTTTCTTAGTTGCCAGTTTTGCAGTTTGGAAAGGGACAAATGAAAATCCTCCTATGCAAAAAAAACAAAACAAAACAAAACAAAAAAAAAACAAAACAAAAACAAAACCAAAACCAAAAACCCAAACAAACAAAATAAAACAAAAAAACAAACAAAACAAAAACAAACAAGAATAACAAAAAATAACCAACAGAATAATAATGATGTTTCGGTGAAAAAGATTTCAAGACAACAAAACGCACCAAACAGTCCGCCAATGACACCTACAAGCGATGGACAGGCATCTAAAGCTTTGGCAATAAGAGCTGAGTGTACTGGCTGCGCTACCACCGCTCATCATGGACACACGCCCCCCTGGGGGAGGCTCAAATGAGGTGGCGACTCGATATTGAAAGTCAACCTGCCTGCGCCACAAAGCGTCCTCATCAATCTCATTGCCTTTCCTTATCATCTTCCGTACTTGAATGAGGAAATGAGAGAGTGATCATCCCCTGACGAGCGGCGTCCCGTCGCTGCTCTTGTTTACAAGTCACCTGTGACACCTCGGGCTTTCTGCCACCCCCCTACCCCACCTTTCCTCTCTCCTCCGCCATCTGCTTACAACCCGTTCAAATTCCCTTCGCCCGAAGCGTCCAGCGTACCGCCCATCAATATGGCACGCATCGGCTTTTTCTCGATCATTCTTCCAGAACAGGAGCAGATCCCAATGTGTGCTGAAGGGATATTATCGTCCTCGTGGAATGATCCGGAGACCAGGTGGAAGGTTTCGTGCAGTGCTCACCTCACCAATGACACATTCTATTTACTGAGTGCTTTCTGAGCTAACATTTATCTCTCTCCGGTAATGATGATATCTGACGATGCGCAGACGCCACTCAAAATTTGCTGGACAATGATCCCAAGCTGCTGTAAAAGAATCCACTGCTATAATAATAATAATAATAATTCACCGTCAGGAAATATGGCTTTAACCAAAAAAAGTAGGAATATGAGAAAAAAGGAGAAAAATATAACAAATCCGTCAAAAAAACAAAAGTAGGCGGATAACCTCCCGACGTCCGTGTTGCTGACCGCTGTGCACGAAGACGTGTGTCAGTATTTTCAGAACAGAAAAGGGATGCTCATCCAAATATAGGGAAACAGTATCTAGCACTAAGCTTCCCCCAGTCATTAATAAAATAAAATGTTGCACTCCTTTAACTTCTCTGGATGCATGCGTTGGGTCGCAGAGACAATATCAGACTCGAGAAAAAGGTTTTTAAAAATTCACAAATAAATGTTTCGAGAATCTGGAGTGACTTTGAGTCGCGCCCACAATGAAAGATGTGCCGCACGCCGACGTAGTGTTTGTTTTTTCACAAAGTTTGTGAAACTTGCGCGTGTGAAGCCCAAGACACTTCTCGGTAGTTAAAATTAAGAAAAAAAAAATGTATTTTCTGAAATCATAAAATGAGACTGCGGTTGCACAACAAAACTCAGATACCATGCCTCGACTTTGCGAAGGGGCGAAGACCATAAAAGGATGTATATGGATGGAGATTCAAGTGAAAAACAGACAGTTCCATGAAAAGAGGGAATGCACCCC
>SRHC01001469.1:903248-924879 GCA_004794325.1 Pomacea maculata | reverse complement strand
ATGAGGTATTCATTGGGGGCAGGGGATGTTTCATGGGAAATCATTACGAAGGAGAAATTAACGGGTAACCGTGCAAATCCACTGCAGCTTTGTGACCAGTGATTTCAATGGTTTAGTGGAGATGGTGTCCCTGTTCACACAAGTCTTGGTAATATACACGCGAAGTGCAGGAAAAGAGAAAAGAAAACCACCACTGCCCCCAAAAGACCCCCCCAAAAAAAACAACAAAACAAAAAAAAAAACAAAAAAAAAAAAAAAACAAAAAACAAATCTACCTGCCAGCGTTGTCGACCAACAGACCGCCCTGGTCTTTCGACTTGCTCACAAGGACTGGGGGCGGATCTCCTGACCGTTTAGCTCTCAGCTACTTTTTGACGACTAAATATTCTCGTAGAACTCTCTCACTTTCTGGGGCGGTGCTTATGAGACAGAACAAATCCGTACCCACGACTCTGCTCAATTCCTACAATCCTAGCAAGCCCTCCAACCATAGCTGTGGACCTTATGTAAGAGACTAACCATGAGGCAAAGTTACCTCCAGTTGCGGTCTCGTGTCTCGGGCCAGTTACTGGTATAAACTTCCTGTACACCTGACAGTGATAGGTACCTGAGTTATAAGGGAAGCTAAAGACTGGCGGGTGCAGAAAAAGAAGGAACTGGATTTCGCCTTTAGCTTATATAATGTTGACTGTGCGGACTCTACTTAATACACGGAAACAATGCAAATATTCCCTTAAAAAAATTATGGACGAGGAAAAAGCAAAACAATATTTCTTCCTATCCCTACAAAAAAAAAATAAAAATAAAAATAAAATAAAAACACACATGCAATCATATTTATTGATTTTCTTGTCATCAATCCACTCCTCACATCTTTTCTCGTCTCTATTTTGGAAGGTGGGGCATCAAGGCCTTGCAATGTGTAAGCACTGGGCGATGCAGGCAAATCAGATGCAAACGTTTGCTAGCGCTCCAAAAACTCGGAAAATCGAACGGTCACGACCCACTCGAGTCAGCAAACAGAACAAAATGTGACAGCCCGCACCGATGGAAACTCTCCCATCGAATCCCAAAGAGAATCTGACCAAGCTTGGCAACTTTACTTGCTCCTGCGGTAAGGAGAGGATGGGCGGAATTTTAAAAACCCAAAAACCCATAATTATTAATGATCTAGATATATGGAATTTGTTGTTCTTTGAAGACAGACTACAGGGTGCTACTACACAAAGGAAATGATAATGCAACTGTCTCAAACCATAATAGTTACGTTGCTTGGAGTCAGAGGTGGAAGCTATTCCAAAGTCGAGACGAATCACCTCCCGAATTTCCCACAAGCTAGCCAATCGCATTTAAGGTGTTATTTTTCTGACAAAAGCTCACAGTCAGAGAAAACTTTATGCCACACACGAGCGTGTGAACGGAGAGCATCGTCGGGGGGGCAAGAATGATCATAAAATCCTTTCCACCCTATCCCCTCGATAAACGCTGACACCGAGATGCAGATTCGGAGGAAAAGTCGCCTGGTATATCTATTACATTATCTTTATAGCGTGTTGCATTGTCGCGAAGTTATCTACAGTTTTGTAATTCCGTTTTCTTCCCCTATGCCAGCACGTGCGCTTCAAAAGAGCACAAAAATTTGTTCTGCGGGAAGAAGGGAGTAAAATGGCAGTCGACAAAATGACTTAATCGTCTTCCCTGTCATTCGCTTCCCATCCTTGCATACTCACCTTCCCACCATTATCGTTGTGCTTGTATGGTCAGCATGATGGATCGCTAGGACTTATCTGAATTTACTGGATACAGTCCACCTAGCAGTATCATTAATGATATCAGTAGCTGCTTAACTTTGCTTTAAAAAAAAAAAACATCAAAAAAACCAACCAACCAACCAACCAACTAACCAGCCCCGCGAAGACGCGTAATCTGTGCACGATCAAAATTATCCCCTTCAAAGAAAAGCAGCAACAAGGGTAGAGTAGGGTAGTTGGGTGGCGCGGTAGCTGGTATACTAAGTTGCGACAGTGGCCAGAACATCACACAGACACGTGTACAGCAGGAGAGCAGACATCACTGCTTTACGGTCCAGCGGATCAGCGATGATACGTCCTTTAATAGCCTCCATCGCACAAGCAAGGGCGATTACTAGAGTCCCCGAGGGCCGATAACTGGGAGACAGGTCCCAGGCTCGGCGCCCTTTGATCAGCTGCCTGAACGACGGTCTCCACGAGGGTCGGACGACTGCGGTCACGTTACCACGGATTGGGATGACGCTTACCACCAAATGCGGTGACGTTTCCACAGATTACGATCACCACGCGGACCGAAATAAAGTTTACGCGGACTGGGATGAGTTTTCACAGATTAAAACCTATGTGGTCCGTGTCGCAACCTGATTCATAGCCTTCTGCGCCCGAGGTCTGATGCCATCTTCACTATACAACAGACTGGCAGCAGGATGAGCTTTCTGTCCCCAAGCCGGCAGTGGCTGTTCAACCACCACGCACAAAGAAGGCGATTTCATCACCGATGACAATAACCGAGTGAGGCAGATTGCAGGAAATGACTTTTGACGATGAAGAGATGGACCGGTAGTTTCCTAGGAAAAAAGTTCGCTCGTCACCATGGCAGCTAGGCGCCCAAGTTTCTAGGTTCAGATTTCGTCTAGACATGCGCATTTTTCTCTAGATGTCATACCTGTTGTGTCCACCGGACTATTCCCCGGTTACTCCGGTTTCCTCACACGACAGATTCTCTAAATTTACACGATATTGTCCACGAGTGTATTACGGTGTGTGTGAGTGAGAGAGAAAGAGTGGAGAGAGAGATTAACAGAGTTTTAGTAGAACACTTGAGTCTAAAGAGTAAAAAAAGAACTTCGTCCATTTTCTTATCTTTGATGTTTAATAACTGATCAGAGTTCGCTCTGTTTGATAATCGAGAAACGATAATTCCGCCTGGGCCGACTTTGTGCCGTCCAGTATTTCCTCCGACTCAGAGTCTTCTACCACTCGTCAAACCTCAGCATGAGCGGGTGCTCGCACCCTTCTTCCTCCTCTCTTTCGCTTCGTTGCTGAGAAGTTCATGCGGTTGTCTCCCTTGCGCCGGCAAGTCACTACGGAGGGTTTGGACTTGTTATCCAGGTTATTATCAACCGCTGCAAGCGGCGTTTTACACAGAAGCATACATCTGTCAACAACAACTAAGCTCACTTATTCACCGATTCATTTGTTCCTTGAGTGGCTGGTTATCGGGGTCGTGAGCTAACCTCAGCGGCAATAACCATTTCCTGCACAATATGGCCACTTCATTCTTTTATGCTAACCAGCTAATTATGCTGCACATAATGAAATTCAAGTCTCTGTATGTGGGTGTATGCGAAAAAGGGGGTTGGGCAATTGGAAATACCAGCAATTAGAAAAGTTGGTCGAAAACACTGCGTCGGGGTTTTACCTCCCCCGCCTTCTCCTCCATGCGCGAGCGCACATACACACTCCCGCATCCACACACATGAACTTACGCATGCACGGAAACCGGCATCTAACAACTCTCTCGCGCACACACACACAAAACTCACTCTCTCTCGCACACACACAACATTCAATCGTCGTGCCAGCCACTGTGATTTTAGCAGCAGGATGGATGCAGGTATAACAAACGTTCCCACCTGGTTGTCCGGATGCAGCACCGTGAAGTAGCCGACGCAGAGAATGACCTCGTGCAGCAGGTCCTCACACAGGTGGTGGCTGCTGTACCAGATCAGGTAGCTGGCGATGTGGCGAAACTCCAGAGACATGGCTTCCTCTCCAAGTGTTCGCTGCCAACAGCAAAAGAAACAAACTCAACAGTGACACCCGAGTGAAATCTTGCGTCTGGTTATGTATAACAACCTCAGCGCCCACCTCCGCCTGCAAGGAATTGCTCTTTTGAGTTCCACCCTCTCAAATCCCCCCTGTGCCTCAATCCTAACCCTTAGTTTTAAAAATAATCATAAGATAAGATAATATGACCGATAAAGGAACGGCCGTGATTAGAGTGAAACTTGGGTCTACAGAAACACCCTCTGTTGTTTCTGGAAACTCTTACAAGAGGACGGTCACAGCCAGCTGCATATCTTCCCCCGCCACTCCCATCCCCCATAACAGCTCCGTCGACAGAAGAATCCAAAGTCTTATTCGTCAGAAGTCAAGTTCTGGATCCACAACACGCTCAAGTTTGGCAAGTGCTAACGAGCTTCCCCCCTCAGCACCCACACTCACGTGCACACACAAACACTTATACCCGCCAGCATACACACAGTGGTAGTGGTGGTGGAGGGGGATGACTGAAAGGCAGACATACAGCTGTTAAGAAATGAACAAAAGATGAAGGTGAAAGTTCAAGCAAGGAAGTCTAGCTACATATATAAAGACCCTCGAGGCAGTCAGGGCCTTCAAGAAACAAGCTAGGTGTCAACTCTGGCAGCCTTCGTCTCCGATTTCTCTTCCATAGCTGCCATAGTGCCGAGGGCTCCAATTGCGCAGACGCAGTCACGGTGGCAAATGAAAGGGACCCGTTGATTGGCGGTAATTACATCAAGACCGCAGACAAGGCCTAATCGTATTAGGTCTTCTCGGGCCGCCGTGGAGGAAATCTGAAACTGACACTCTGCGACCCACGGGCTGTGACCTCACCACACCCGAGCCGTGACGACTCCTCCGCTCCCCGAGCCCTGAGGGGTGGGGTGAGGAAAGGGGGTTGGAATGAAACGTTAAATATTTACTCTCCAGGTTTCGCACCCGCCCGCTCGTTGGCCCAGAGCTCTCCAGGCACACAAGACGATGATTGACAAACACGCCAAAGACAAACTCCAAACAGAAGTTCCGCGAACAAAAGTGTTGGGTCAAAACTTCGCCACGGCCTAAGCGTGAACTTCGACGCCTTTGAATGAAGACGGCAGAGCATTGTGATCGACGGTTCCAGAGGATCCAGATGTTCCTCCGCGTATGTGAGTTTTGTCTGGCAGTTAGCACACTTGCTCGACGTCCCTACCTTAACGGCACCCTGCATCCCCTTCCCCAATGTTCTTCATAACTGATTATAAAGCTCGCGAAAAATTATATAAGGATACATTTTTTTAAACGAAACATTTCCTGAAGAACAGGTCAAAGCAAGACATGTCTATGCACGCATGAATCACAAAAGCTCGCTCTTACGCACACCCAAAACATGAGTTCATTCAGATAATGAAAATCATATTGCCAACAGTCTTTATATCTTTAAAAAAAAAGACCCACACAAAACAAATGCATATATTTTGAAGAGCGTGTTGGGCGCGCGAGAGAGGGTGGACAATGATCCAGTCCACGACTTGCCGACTTTTCTTGCGATTATCAAAAGGTTTAAGCTAGAGGCCCGGTGCCATTTGGCGCGTCCACTTCTGGCTCTAAGCTAATTTCGGACAAACCGCTTGAAGGGACTGGCCCAGGCTGCCAGTCACGCCAATTCTCCGCTCCCTCAGGGCGCTGTAAAAAGGAGGACGGCGAAAAACAGCCAGTAGTTGACGCTGCTTTAGTTCAGGACTCGGGGCATTAGGTTTCTTCATTATTTTTTCATCAAGCAAGCCGTTCGAGATGCTTTCGGAAACGTTTGTCTCCAGCTGGTTATCCAGGGAGCAGGCAGCGCGTGCCCAGCAAATCTGGAAAGTTCTCGAATTTTAGGACGTCTGTACTCTTTATGTTTTATTCTTGACTGGAAAAAAAATTCATCAGTTCTGTTACAATCAAAATCTCTAAGAAGGCCTCAGAAAGTTGTACATTCATACCTGGACTTTCTTCATCAATCCGTAATCCTGTTGACAAGAAACGCCACATAAAACCTGCTAGGAATTTGTGATAGTACAAAAACAAAGTAAAGAAGGTGGTGAAAGGACAAGAAACAAAGCGCCAGTTTCCTCCTCCAACGTCAACCATCGCTCTAACGGAAAACAGCAAACATGTGTCTAGATCAGAATGCAGGAAGAGTCGATACGAGATGCACAAACATCACCTGAGGCAAAGGAAGGGTGGGGAGGGGGACTGGCAAAGTGGCAACAGAGAAGCACGCTGCCAACATGAAAGAAATAACCAAATGCGAAACAAAACAAAAAACCAAAAAGGTGTTATTTTAGTATCACAATCCGCGTGGGGCAGAGGAGAAACACTTGCTTGCACCAAGACGGGTGCGGGTTGGGAGGTTAGGGGTAGGCACCCCAGTTCCACCTTCACCCTCCCGCTCCTCCACATCCCCGGCAGCGAGGAAGAGATGACCTGTAGACGACCGCGCGACACGCACCTTCCTGTAACAGCAGCGGCGGATCTGCTGCTTGTCTGCAGGGTGCAGTCAGGACGTCTGTGACGGTGCCCACAGTGGCGCCACGAGACCCTGTCACCGGGTACCTACAGGTGCGGGGAATCAGGCGGCAAAACAGCGGGGGCACGGGGACGCCGAGGCACACAGGCAGGGCGACAGGAAGGACACGCATCTGATGGAAATGGGGGCAGGGAGCAGAAAAAAACCTCACAACCTCCTCCATCCCCCGTCTTCCAACGCTCAGCAAGGCCTTGAACATACCGGGCATGCCTCGTTCTGGGCTGTTGGGTACACCTGAAATAGCGCCCACCTGTTGGTGGCGGTGAGGTTTCTCTCTCTTTTTATTCTCTTACTGGTTCACCCTACTCTTCTTGTTTCCCATCCGCCAGAAAAAATAGGATTCTAACATTCTCCTTGCCGGAAAAGAGAATGAATCCAAGACTGGATACCTACGTACAACTCTAGCTTTCTGCTGGAGTGGGAAGTGTCAGGAACCAGAAGGCGGCGCCTCAGAGACAGACACGCGCGGACACAGGCGCGCAAATCATAAACCACCACCAACATGACGTCATCCAATGCAGGACGCCCTTCGCAACCTGGCTTGTTAGCCGTTAAAAATCAAAACCTTTCAAACATATTTTTTTCCTTTTAAAATAAAACAGCGCTCTTTGTTCCTAGCGTACCGCGTGTTTCTCAGGTAAGACAACACCGCGAGAATACACAACTCCAAGCGTTGAGGGAACTCTCGCTCCATTTCCTGTCAACGCCAGAAACCGACTCGGCGCGCAACACCGGAGACAGCGGAAGCCTGCCGGCCAGGACATGCGCAATTCCTCCCCGCGAGGGAGGGAGGATGAGAAGAAAACCCACATCGCAAAACAACAAAATAACAGAAACGGCGGGCGGGGCAGTGTTACAGGCGGAAGCGAACCGCGGCATCGCTGTTTTGACTGCAGGACCCCTCGCGTCAGACATGAAAATCGCCGAGAGCGACTTCACGAAAGACATCAGTACCTCAGGCACCACTTGCTCTATGCTATGCCAAAGAATGAATCCAATACTCTCTGTCTCTCTGTGTGTGATAGAGAGAGAAAGAGAGGGATTGCCAGTTTATCTGTAGATGTGCTTGCTACATCCACCAAATAGCCTGACAGCGTTTCCAAGTCGGCAGGCGGTTGAAGCCTCCTTTCAGCCACGCCCTCCAACCCTTTCAATTATCGCTCTCAATCAGTTGATTACTAAAGGACAGTCCAGCATAGGCGACAGCAAATTCATTTGCGTAAGAATATGTGGGAGTATTAATGCAACCAAAAGTTGTTGTTATATCTGTTAATATGACTGTTGGTGAAGGCGATCACTAATTTTTGTTGGAGACAAAGGGGTAAAGGAATCTAAGGTGGATCGCTAGTCTCTCTCTCTCACACACACGTATGCGTCTCTATTTTCTAATTCACAAATTCTGTGGTCAGTTAAGTCCACGAAATTTTGACGGAGGTACGCACGGAAGAGCTGGAAAAGGGGATGCTATTTGCAATCTGGGGGAAAAGGTTTGGAGCAGGGAGGAGAAATTGGGCAAGAAAGATGTTTGAGATGTGCTGGGTGGGTGGAGCCAGAGCTAGACAGATGAGACAGGCAGGAAGGTCTGCAGAAGATTGTTGAAAATATCATGTAGCCTGTGTTATGATCTGCCAAGCGTTAGGCACGGCGCTGTTTGACAATCTGTCTGTCAGGGCCACAGAGCAGCAGCTGTGCCAGAGACCCGGGCCTCCCGACCGTGGGTCAAGTCGCCACAGGCTCTTGCTGGTGCCAGAAAAAGAGAGAATATTTTTTTAAAAAGAAGTATTTTCACAAGTTCCGTTTTTTTTAAATAAAAAAAAAATGTGTACGTGTGTGTGGAGGGAGGGGAGTAGAAGAGGGAGGGTTTAGAGAAATAAAAAGTATAGGCGGATTAGAGTTGAGAAGGGATGGGCCAAGAATAAGAAAGTAAAAGACATTTTTTTGGGCACGAAACTTCGACAGTTTTTGTTGGGATAAAAATCCAGTAAAAATTAGAATCAGCCACGTCTGTCAGCACGATGACAGTATACAGACCCGCACTATGAAAATGCCGTTTACGTTCGCGCCACGCTGTGTGCTTGCAGTCGCCACGCAAAGGTAGCGCGGTCATTACCTACTGGCGGCTGCCGTAAGTTAATATTGCAGCATCAGGTGAAGCCTTAGTAACGCCATGCTGCCTGCCGCGTAATACTGCCAACATGGCCGGAATGCTTGCATGGAGCATCCCTTGCTTCTTCTTTCCCATCCTGCGTGCGCACACCCACCAGGTACAGCGAGAAGGCTATAAGAATGCACGCACATCACACACGTACATACACATACACAAACACTAAGCGGATACCTTTGTAAAACAATGAAGTCCACACAGTGTCAGCAGCTTAAGGACGCAGACCTTGCAAACACTGTCCTGCTCGCTGGTTCAAAAGGCACGGTGAGGATTTTCAAGTGACCAGAATGATGAGTGATACCAAGACAAAATTATAGAAACAAACTCACGTCCCTCCGACTCCGAGGAGTAAAACTGAAGCACACAAGTTAATATTTCCAACTAATTGCAAGCGCAGATGTAAACTACTGTGCACGCTGTAAACAAAACAAAGTTCTGAAGACCAAAATCAATAAATGATTTGCCCCTTTGTTCACAATGGGAATTGATTTCTTCAAAATCTCCAGAAGCTGTCTCTATCTCAGTAAGAACGCTTTTATTATACTATTCGCTTTTCTCCACCTGCCTGATACAGGGTGATGTCTTGTCCTGGAAAACTTCGCAAGTAAAACGAGAGAATCGTTTCTTAAACACTTTGACTAGAACTGCACTTGAATCATTATTTTAAAAAATTATTTTCGCAGCTCTAAAAATCAGGACTTTTTTAATGTTGCTAAAACATTCATCTGTGATCACAATTTAAAATAAGCCACAGTGAGTCAACGGTATTTTGCCTTCAGTTACACGTGACTTTTTAATTTAAACAGATATAACAAAGACTTGTGTCATATTTTTTTCACAACCGAAATAAACACAGCATCAATAACACATTTCTCATCTGCTGGAAAATTTGATTTCTGAGAAGTGTTTCACTATCTTATAATAAAGTGTGTAGACTACGATTCTAAGTGTAAAACAATTATCTTCTAAAAATTAAAACTGAGAACAGATGTTTTAGAGCGGTTGACTTAAGAGTTTAGAGTGTCAGAGTTGATTCATGCGGCTAGTTTGTCTTTGAAGTTCCACAACCACAGTCAACATTATGAAATTTAAAAAAATACAAATCTGCCCTGAAGATAAGCATGTACATATAACAGGCTTTTTGTGAAAAACTAAAACCGGGGTTTAATAACTCACTAATATAGCGCACGCGTATGCAAAAGTACGTGTATCTTTATTTTTGAACCACTTAACTAGATTAGTTAATAATCTGTGAAAGGACATCCAGAAAGAAACAGTAAAAATACACGAGAAAAGAATATAAACAAATGAAAAATTCACGATACAGGGACGTAGAAGACACTCATACCTTCACATGTCAAGATGTTAAGATGTCCGCATCAAACCTAATGTACAAGGGCACGCAAAGGCCGATCAGGACATCGTCCGACCTGGGTGTTTTTTTCCCTGCAAATCTGCGGTCAAAGTACCTGCACCTGATCTCGACCTAACAGCAAAGCAATTTTTCATACACTCTCATCACAACACCAGAGTGCCGGTAAAGGGGTGCAAGGAGAGAAAATTCTCGGCGATCAACAGAAGGAGAGGAAAAGGAGCAGTTAGGGTGTGGCCAAGACGCCTGGCCACTTGCATAAGAGCTTACGTCGACACCGTGGCTACTAAAAGCGAGGATGGAGAGGCCCCTGGAGATGAAAGCCAGCCTGATCGTAGCTAGCAGTATGCAAGGGCCTCCCTCCTCCCATCCCAACTGCGTCTGCAACCCGCCTTTGGCCGTCTACTTGACGACTGAAGACCTTCAGCCTGACCAGGCTCCCACACAGCTGCGCGCTGGCAGCTTGCCGCTAAAAGCTGGGGATGCTTGTGAAGGTGTTTCCCTCTTCTGTACAGATCGAGACTTTTTGGTGAGTGTTCTCTAATTTAGGAAAGAAAAGCTAATCTCTTTATTCTAAGTTACTAATCCAAATCGAATCATCTGTCGAAGCGGTGTGCAACAAGGAAGGGAAATTCTAATCGATAGTGGTTAGGGTTCTGGACCGCGCAGGACGTTCCCCTTAGATGAAAAATAAACCCACCCTCACTCCCACCACCACCATTCCACGCGGTCATCGCTAGCTGAAAAGGTCAGCCCGACACCGCTGTCGAATGTCAGAAAATTGTGGTTGTCATGGAGACGGAGTGTCTGCAAAACCGACCAAAAAAAAAAACGAAGACAGGATCGCCAGAAAACTTTTTTTTCAGCTTGAGAGCTGGGTTGAAGCCTTCTGTAGTGTTCTGACACTTCCCTGTCAGTTATCTGGCCAAACAACCTACAGCGGTGCGTATCCTCCATAGAAAAGTCAACTGGTGTACTGGTGTTTGAAAATAGTTTCCATTATGTATTCTCCTATTGGCACAAAGTCCGTCACGAACGACACCAGCTTTCTCGCTCGGACTAGAGGTAACTGGTATGACCATCTACTGCATTCTTAGAGGAACAAGAGACTTTTTCCAAAGAAAACTAAAGGAAAATAAAAAATACCGGATTACTTGCTGATAGATAAGCAGCTAACGTCACCTGTAACTGCTCTACTGGCGTCTCAAGCGACTATGGCTATCTTCTGATCGCTTACCAACACTCGGCCAAGCAACAGCACAGAGGAAATGAGGCAGTCGATCGTCATCCACTGGTAGATTTAACAGTTCAACAAATGCCAACAGAGATAGCTATGTCTTCTACAACATCAAATAAGCCACTTTATTCGATCACAATTAATTCCTTCCTAAAGATTAGGTCAGAAACCGAAAAGGTCGGAATAAACGACAACCTTTTTCTGGCTTTATTCTGCGCTACTGACCAAAAAAAGAAAAGAAAGGGACATTTTGGCCTGAATCCTCCCTCCACCCAGCGTCATCACTTTACTCAAACTTGATGGATTCTCACAGGTAAGCGTTTACTCCCAAATGCGCTCACGCACGTATGCACACATACACACAGACTCTGTGGACGCACCTGCAGCATGTTGAGGTCCAGCAGCGCCATGTGGTTCAGCATTCGCAAGCCGCTGATGATAATGGCCAGCGTCTGAGCAGACAACTCTGGAGGAGCCACGTCGCTCCTGGAGGGGGCGCCAGAGTACAGCATCATGCCGTACAGCAGGGAGACAATGCCCACCAAATCCGTGGCTTCAAAGGTGGAGATGAGCTGCGAGGGGTCGTCGATTTTCTTCTTGTCGAAGATAGTGTTGTTTCTGAAAAGAAGATCACAGAAAACCAGAAAATATTTGCTTACAAAATCATCCATGCCACCATCCACTCCTCCGCACCACCACGCACATACAAAGCCGGACGAAAACACGAGGAGAACATTTTATACTGCATGTCATTTCCACTCATTCATGGCACACTGGAAACATGGAAGTAGAAAAACCTACAGTACGAATTCGCGACGGCTTAGCGCGGTAAAATGAAGCTAAAACACAAATTTTCGATTAAAAGAATACTACATGGAAAGAGAACCCGTATACAGAAATTTGCAAAGACTCGCATCAATGTGATGTAAATCCGCTACAGAACAATGGCGCTGGACCTGTGTTCTTACTTTGATGATCGTTTTTACTGCGATCATCGTGACATTTTGTTTTTCATCAAAGTTTTCTAAAGTTCTTATAGATTTTCAGGCCCTTCTCAAAATATGGACGAACGTCTACCAAGTTTGGCCAAAGTTTTCACATAAAGGTTACACAAAAACATTGCCAACGATGGCCAAATGTTCGTCCATACTTAACAGCGGCCTTAACGATCTTCTCTATGACCGTGCCATTACGATCCGATGTAGTCAAGTTTCTTTGTTCAGTACAGGTCGTCATCGAGATGGAGCTTAGATGGTGCAGCCCTCCCATACTGCTTCATGTTGTTATACCCACCACGGAGTTTATCTACGGACAAAGTGTATCTTTGTTGTTAAAGCTTGGTCTATTCTCTCTTGTTGGTCATTGATGGCATAATAGCCTTACCAAACTTTATAGCCGAACCGTAAGCCTTCAAGGCTGGACTCTGGAAAGGTGAAGCTAGTGTGAACCGACAACTTCCTTTTCTCGATAGAAAAATTTTGAGTTTCGTCCAGAACTTCGACCTACGACGTACGAAAACGTTTATGTGAAATCTGTGGAATATTTTACTTTGCTGGTCATGTTCTGGACACCAGAAAACCCTCTTTGCAACAATGAAACCACGCAAGATGATTTGGTTTGCCCATGTCGCCCGGTGCGACTCTCTAAGACTGTCCTTCAGGGCACCGTGGAAGTTGGGGGTGGGTTGGTGGGTTGGTGGATGGTGGTGGAAAGAGAACTGGATGTCGAAGTGAAGGCGTGGACTGGTCGTTCCATGCAGGACCTGCTCACCACCGCTCAAGACCGACCTCAATGACCAGCCTTGTCAGCTGCTGCATCTAGCGAGGTTCATCACTCCACCTCTACATCCGGTACCGGCAGACCAGTTTAACTGATTATCAGCTGCAAATGTCAGGATATAAATAATGATTGATGATTCAGAAATGTAAAGTGTCATCAGACTTCTACAGAACTTTTACTGTGATAGTGGCAAGAATTGTGGGCATGTGGGACGGAAGTTTCTGCTACTGACAGGGCCAACAAGTGCGCGTGTCTGCGTGTGCATGTATGAGGGGGTAAGCGCGAGCGACTACAGCAACTGCACACGACCTGACACCGACAGGAACAGGTCGATGCAGATCGAGACAAACTAGTAAATCACGCCAGCAGGATTCCGTGAAAGACAGCAGCCACAAGCAAAGCCACTGTGGTTTCCACACACACACACGCCCGTTCCCCCAGTGCAGCGAAGACCGGTGTCGCATCCGACACACACGACCGCGCACAAGTCAGCGAGCCACGCATCGGCGGCCACAGCCCGTCGCGAGCGGCGGAGCGACGTCACCTGGCTTTTGCTCCGCCAAGCGTGTCCAGGCGCTGATGGTGAACATTGATCGACTCCGACGGTCGCGGACAAAGGGATCAAAGGACGGCGGTGGCACGTCCTACCTGAACACCCAGTGCACCCCGTGGCCGGCAGACGACAGAGGAAAGAGGTAACGTCTGCGACGGCCTCCGAGATCGGAAGCACGCGCGTGTGAAGCTTGTTTGAAAGCTGGTCATGCATGCCGCTCGTCCCGCAACAGTCTCGCTTTTGAAGTCACTCTGACATACATTTATAAACTCTGCCGTGCCTAGCAACTCGTGTGTCAAACGCTCGTGCAGCTAAATGATTTTCTTTGGCGGAGGATATTTTTTAAAATAGGTGGTCAGATTGAAAAAGTTTTTAAAACCTGTTTATTTTAATAATATAAAACAAGGCAGAGTGTGAATGTGTGTGTGCGCGCGAGAGAGTGACAATTGATCACATACCCAGCGTTTCTCCGATTCCCACCAAATTTGGCAGGAATGTTTACGCGAGGAACAACAGACAATGTTTGGCAGGTTTGCTCTGAAGCATCTGTGATTTTCTGCATTATGTTACTGCTAGTTCCTGATGAAATAATACTACGGTGCCGATGAAACTGCGCCAAGATCTTTTCCACTGAGCAAACATGTAATTTGAAACAGTATCATACGACTACCATGTTGCTAGAGGAAATGAAGATTGAATAGAGATGTTCCGCTGTTTCACTACATACGATGCCGTGCGTGAATATGCTAAACTCAAAGGAAGCTGACAATAAATTTCCTGCTGGAAAAGTCAGAGGTAGAAAACAAGCAGAGCAATACCGGGTACCCAGGGCTAATTTAAGAGGAAGTAGGTTAAGTCCATCCTAATTCCCAGTGTCCACAACAAATCAACAGCACCCTGCAGTCGACGCACAATGACATAGATGATGATGATGCCGATGATGGGTCAAGGGTAGGCGGCGACGTTGGGTTCAGTGTGGCGTGTACTGATGTGCAATCAATCCCATGATGTTCCAGCTACTGTACCCGAGGCCATGGCGCTGCGACTGTCGTCAGGCGGGCCGCCCAGCCACGCGTCCGATGCCAATCTCGGACACGCGACAAATACAACAAACGCCGAGACCGACGGCAAAATCACGGCCGACTTTTTACCTTAAATGGGCATCATGGCTTCTGAAGGCTTCGACAGGTTGTGTAAATGCGTTTGAGAGAAAGAAAGTGAGAGAGAGTGTGTGTGAGCGAGAGTGAACGTGTTTGTGTATGAGTGTGTGTGAATATGTCTTTAAGAGAGAAAGAGAGACTGTACGCGTTTGTGCCTGTACATGTGTGCGCGCGCGTGTGTGTGTTTATATGTATGATGCATGCGCGTTACTGCGTGTTTATTTGTAGAGGGTAAAAATAAACTGTTTACAAAAACCAACAAACTTTTAAAATGTCAACAGATCCAAAGTCTAGAAAAAAAAGGCAGTACATCCATTCGTATTGTGGATGCTAAGTTTCTAATGACCGTCATAAACGGAGTATGAGCTCTTGAATTTACATGTTGTAGTGCTAGTGGAGAAGTTCCTGCGCATAATGATGAACGATCGTGCAGGCTTAAAGAGAAGCCTTCTGGAGGGCGGGAGTGAGTGAGCAAGCGAGCAAGAGACAGAGAAAGAGAGAGATATTGGCCATGTCAAGAAAGATAAAATTTAATACAGCGAAAGACTAATGGGTGCTTTTCCATTTGTCTGCTCAGTTTGACATCCGGTTGCCACGAAGAAAGAAGAAGAAAAAGAAAACACAACGGCTCCGGGGAGAAAAACATGAGCTATACAAAACGCACGAGACGAGAAAAGAAAGAAAAAATCCATTGACGTACGGTTCTCTTCGTCTGCCTCGGTCCTGCGTTTGATTATGGCTGCTCGGCCGCTGACAAACGTAAACTGTTTACAATGCCGGTGTGCAGTTAAGTCAACGAGCTGTCAGTTCTACATTTTAATTAGGCAGTGTTTGTTCAATACCGTGCCGAAGATCGGGTGGTTATAGCCATCATGGGCAAGTGAAGTTAAGGAGTCAAAGACAGCAGCTACCCCTTGTCCGGAGCTTCAGGCGCAGGCTTGTGCTACAAACGCTCTTCAGACGGCAAGTCGCGGAGATAGTCTACAGATTCTCTGACAACTAGCTGGATAGTCAGCGAAAGGCAACATGGCGAAGGAACAGAGAAAAAAAAAATCCAGAAGAAAACAAGTGGCGTAATGGCAGAACAGGTCAACAGCAGACACAAAGCGTGACTCAGGTTAACGACAGACATGGAGGACAGTAACAACACAACAGTCAGTTAGACGAAGGGACATCACTCCAATAGCTAAACATCCATCGTTGTCAACAATATACAGCGTCGTTTCACAAAGGTTGGACACAAAACATTACAGTTAGTTTCTATTTTTTTCTTCGGAAAAGAAATATCGGAAGCATTGTCCGTAGATCGCAGGTCCTCCATTGTTGAACCGTCACTTCCGGAATTCTGTGATCTCGAGTTGTTTCGGCGTGTACTCGGTTACCTTCCGGAGAATCGAGGTGAGAGCGATAGCCCGAACCTTCAGCTACGAATCACACTTTAAACTAGACCTACGTGTCTCAGCGCTCGAAAGAATATCGAGAGTTTATATTTAGTGGTCAGTGTCCTTTAAGATCGCGACGCCAGCAGCCGTCCTCCTAAGAATGACCAAAGTCAGATCCTCCCCTAACGACCGTGTCTTCATTCAGGAACCCGGCTAACTTCTGGTCCTCTGACTGATGCACCTACCCTTGCGCAGCGCCAGAAATGACCTAATCTCGTCCCTCCGGCCAGTCCTCCCCAAAACAACGCCTCACGGCAAACACCAATCACGAGCTGCAGGACATAATACAACATCCCTTCACCTCGTCTCCTCGCCCTCTTCCACACACACCCTCCCACACTTTCAACCACTCCATACCCACATTCTGTCCCCCAACAGCTCCTGGATGCAGGACTTCTGTGTGTGGAGGGCAGGGAGGGAGAGAGGGAGTGCCCGAGCTCGCTACCTCTGACCTGGTGGCGGGGCCGAGGCAGAATCCGTGTCTAGAAGCTGAACAAACACGGAAAACCTTTTTCCGAACGGTGCACACGATCTGGGATTGTGTCACATTAGTCGGTCCGCGGGGACTGCCCCCAACGAGTGGCGCGGGCTGTCGGCGCCGGGGCTGCGCTGGAAGGCCTGGCACCTCCACTTCAAAAGCCTGCAGCCAGGCCCCTAAAAGCCGCGACGGCGGAAGTGTAAATTCTGCGAGTGGCCCCCGCGGAAGGCAAAGAGTTAAGAGTTTATGCAGCGCCACTGGCCTCACCTTGCTCCCCGCCCTTTTTTTTTCCTGGGGAGATGAGAGCTGGAATGGGAGGGAAGGGGACATGGTAAACCACCCTCCCTGCAACGTCTATAGCAGGAGTGTGAAAAAAAAGCAACTGAAAACTCGCGAACCTGACCCTCCCTAACAGCTCCATCATGCTTTACCCCTCGGGCGATGCCTTTCCTGCAAATACTACCCCCGTCCCCACTGCCAGAACGGACCACCGTCAATTAACCATATGCGACTCGCTGTCGTCCAGGCCAGCGCAATCGAATACAGCGACAAACGGCGCGCGGGCGACCTCTGGCTGGCCGGCCAGCAAGGTGTGAAGGAAAACATGGCGAAAGAGCCACGACGGCGAGAGGTGCTAATGGCTGACGCCCGCCAAGGACTAGTGGGGCTGGCGTGAAGAAGTGCTGCCGTGTTGGGGACGTCTTTCAATGAATCATTCAAAAACCACCGCTGGCAGATCAAGCGGAACTCGCCACAATGGCAAGTCCTAGGGGAAAGAGGAGAGGGGGTTGCTGGTCGGTGCGTTAAAAAAAAAAAAAGGTGTACCGAACAAAAGAACAACACAACGGCTATCATCGCGGAAGTCAAGTCTGGTTCATGAGGATAGATGATGGAAACTTTTTTTGCTCAATGCATAATGATATACCGACCTATGCCAGACTTATGCCATCTTCACACTTTGAAAACTTTTTATTTTGCGCGTCTAAATGTCATTGTGACCACACAAGTTGGCGCTTCTTCTCTTATCACCCGCTGGTCTGAACGTTTGCTAATGCTTCTCAATAAACACAAGGTTCGCCATGTGTTGAAGAGCTGAGAAATGCAGAGTAATGTTGATGTCATCGATGCTGAACATCTGAGGGAAAGTGGGGAAAGGTGGCACCTATGAGAGCGACAGGTTAATGCTTGTGGAGTCAAGTTCGGGCAGAAAGAGGCAAAATTACACTCTAAAGACCTCCATTGCCTGTCCCCAAGGTTTCTGCACTGGATCGCAGTCCCAAAGGTCGGAGCGCTATTAGGTAAAAAAAAAAACATAGGTACGCAAGAATGTGGGGGTAGAATCTGAGGAAAAAAATAGAAATTTGGGAGCAGAGTAGGAGAGATATGGCAAGAGCATTAAGACAGAAAGAAAGAAGAAAAGACAGAAGTCTACCGTTTTGAGATGAACTTGGTCATGGCCACAAGCAGGCCCAGGCTGTTGTGCAGGAAGTCCTGCGCGTTCTTGTCACTGTCCACGGGGCCCCGCACGGCGCTGAAGTACCAGCGGAGCTTGTCGATGACACCCACGCTAATGATGTAGCTGCAACAGACACGTAATAACGGGCTGATTGATGTCTTCACATGCCGAGTGCTTTTCAGCTACTCACCAGATCATCACATATGAAGAGTGTTTATGGTGAGAAAAGGTGGGTAGACAATGAGAGAGAGAGAGAAAGAGGAGAAGGAGTGAGAAAGGATTCTACATGGACTCCACTCAGAATGACAAACACGTACCTCGTGATGATAATTTATGTACAAGGTCTGCATCACGTACCTATACCAGCCTTTTCGTGCACGTGCCAAACATGAAAGCCTGCGTTTAAAGAAGCTCGTACAGACAAGCAATCAGATATGCATACACTCGCATTCACAAACAAGTGTAACCACCATGCAAACACCATGAGTTCAGCGAACCTTTTTTTGCGGAAGATGAAAATGGTAGACACTATGGAAAAAGGACAAACACAAACTACCTTGCAACAACATTTCGCAATTACGTTTTGAGCTACGTAGTTCTTAGCCGTAGGCAAGGAATGTGAGTGTATGTGTATGAGACACACAGAGAGAGACTGATAGAGAAAGCCCAATGGGCGTTTGCATCTCTTTCATTCCATCACACTCAAGTAAGGGATGATGACATTTCCTTTTCAGTCGGGTTTTCCTGCCTAATTCTTCCCTCCCCAAACCTAATAGCCGAGAGCACAAGCCTTTTACGCTGGAATCTTGACTCGCCAAGTCCTGGCCTTCGACACGAGCATAAGCAAATAATGACAAGTGTCGTCTGCAACTGTCTTGGAGTGGACTCAGGGAAATTAAGTCATCGTTTTCAAATTAACCCGCTGCGTCGCAAAAAGTTCGCTTCTTGTGATGGTGAAGAAAGCCTCAATGGGACGGCCGGCCAAGCTTGGCAGCGCCTCTTGAAAGCCAGAGGAGGTCTTGACACAGCAGCAGATCGAAAGTCAACACGAAGCAGGAAAGCAGTGCGGCTGGGCCCACGCTGAACTCCCTCCCCGTTCTCCCCCAGCCGTTCCGTAGAAGCGGTTTCATCGCAATGTCGCAGCGTCCATTAGAAGGTTACAGGGCAGGCGTTGCTGACTGCGGAAACGGGTTGATGAGACTGGTTTAGGGGCTTCTTTTACGCAGAAAATGTTACTAAGTCGCTTAGCCATTTTCAATCTCGAAGACGCCTAAAGCGAGAATGATGACAAAACCAAGCATGGTATTTTATATTTACCTCTTTGCTTAGTTAAATGATAATAATAATTGTATTTTCATGAACACTGCCCATCAAAAACTTAATTCCACCTCTCCTGTTCTGTAACCGATTTTCAGACCGATTTCTTCACACTATCAGTTGTGACCTAAGAAGTTTCTGTGTGTGACTTGTCGTCGACAGCAATCGTGCTGGTAACAGGGATTTACTCCCAAATATACGCCAGTTGAAACGAGAGAAAAAAAGACCGAGAGAGAGATACATAGAGAGAGTGTAGTAATTTTCCCACAACTCGCTGACCCGAATGCAGCTCCCTGTAAGTGCAGAACGTCATGACACGCCATTGGTCCGCTGCCGGAAGTGAACCGCGTTGCCTCCTCGCCAGGAGATGCAAGAATGCGAGCTTCTGCCAGCTACTCCTCCTGGGCTGCAGAGCCAAGAGGAAGGAGGGGTAGGGGAGACAAGCTCACATCCTGTCCGCCTTGGATGCGAAAAGCTCGTCTTGCGACCAATCAATGATCTGGCACGACCCGGCTTCCTTCTTTCCCTGAAAGCCTCGATTTCTCCCTCCATTAGAGGATTTGCTCGAGCACAATGGCGGACCAAAATCTCTTTTCAAACCGCCTCTGCAGACGAAAATGAATAAGAACAGCCGAACCGAGTCTCACTCTCTCTCTCTCCCCCTTTCTCCCTCCCTCAAAGACTAGGATGGGATCCTAGAGGTGAGGGGGGACGCTTTGCAGGAATGCTTGCGTTTGGTCAAGAAGGGAAAGCAAGACGTTGACAAGACTGTCCCCGCCAGCCTTGGCTGAAGAAACGGAAGAGCGTGGCCAAGTGCCTGGCTGACTAGAAAGGTTGGATCGGGAGAAAGGCCTTCTTTCCTCGCCCATGCCAGACACTCACGCCGCACTCCACGCCGGCACAACAGCCACAACGCATTTCATCTCTCTTTTGTTTTCCTCAGCCTCCTTCACAAACCTTGCCCGCCCTCCCAATAATTTCCAACCTTTCACGAACAAAAACTACAGCTTTCTTTTGTTGTTCTATTATCTTTTTTAAGGGATTTTTTTTTTTTTTTTTGCTTTCTTTCCTACATCCCCTACACTCGCACACACATACACACGCACAAACAACCTCCCCGAAATGCCGAGTCTCGAGACTACTTAAATCCGGGCTTTTCTTCCGTAGCTGCTGGTGATTAACGTGTGTTTCTCATCCTCATCTTTCCTTCCTGTCCCGTCTGGTTCCGCAGCGCAGCCCCTCCCTGCTGCAAATTGAGGTCCAAAAGCGAGGGTCAGCGCTGAGGAGGTATTAGTTAAAATTAGCCCCGACACAGGCTTGCCTTGCGATCGCACTGTTCGATGACTGTTCTTCGCCTGTGAGAAGCGGAAGCACTCAGACAACTGCGCGCGCGTATTGCCAGGGTTCACGGTGCGTTTCCTCTGCCTGGAAGGTGGCGCGTGAAGTTCACATCAAGAAAGGGAAAGAAGCGGGGTGAAGAGAGGGAGAAAAAAAAAACCTGTTTCAAAACCAAAATGCCAGGAAGGAAAAAGCGCGTGAAACAACGGACGAACAGCAGGACGAATTAGCAAGAAACGTCGCTTCCAGAAGCTGAAAAGATGAGGACTACAGTAGGATTCTATGGTGTACAGGTTGGTGCTCTATGCTGCGCGCTTGCCTTTGTCCTCTTAGCACTAGCCACGCACACAACTCTACAAACGCGCTCGCATCTCCCTTCTACCTCCTCACCCCCTCTAACAATCCCCACCGCACCTCCAGTCATTAAAATGGGAGAGATTCTGAAAGAAAGTGTCTTAGAAAAATCCGCAAAATAGCCAAGCAACGCACTGTAAAGGAAGGAAGAAAGGAAAAGAAAAGAAAGACAAAACCCTCACATTGCAGCGTACATGAAACAATTCGGAAGACACCAACACATGCGCACCCACAAACGCAAACAAAAACACAAAATAGCCGGACCTGCAGCGCCACCTACCTAATGATGTCACTGCTGCGGCTGGCCATGGTGTCGCCAGCGGCGCTCATGCGTTCCAGGCTGGCCTCGCTGCTGTTGGAGGCCGGACTGTGCTTGGCCAGGCACGACAGCACTGTGGTCAGTACTGCCATCAGGCTGGTGCCGACGCCGTCGTAGGGGAGAGAGCTGACAGAGCTTCCCAGACCTCCAAGGCTGCTGCCGCCCAAGCCGCGCTCCAGACTGGAGTCGGAGGGGATCATGATCTGAAACAAGCCGGGAGCATGGACACTCAGAGAGGATAACGAGGCGAAAGATACGTGAGAAGAAATGAC